>JAPKLX010000015.1:4030580-4063061 GCA_026898415.1 Leonotis leonurus
TGCTTGATTTTATAGTTAATAAATATTTTTCTGTTCAAGAAAAAAAAAGATGGATCTATGGAGAGATGGCGACTACGACCTCGATTTTTTGAGACTCCTTGATCAGATAATATCCGGCAATAGCCTTTTTGAAAAGCGATTTGATAAGCCTTTTTGGGATGCATTTACAGCCGAACTGAACACTCGAATTAGGTGTAGAGAGCCTGGCTTCCTCGATTTTAATTTGAGGAGTGTTGTCGACTGTGGGAGAGTTTTGAGGAACGACTATAAGGTGATATATCTTACTTTGCAACTCATTATTACTTCGATTGTGTACGATATTGATAGTGTACGATTTTTATATAATTTGCACTTGCCCTTACCTTGGAATTGAACCTACGAATTTGCCAATTATGAGTTAGCGCTTTAACCATTCAGCCATAAGTAATAACATGCCCTTATACGATATTGTACAATATTGATATTATACTATTTTCACTTGTAGAATGAACCCGAAAAGCTGACTAACTGTGACCTCTACGAGAGGTGCTTCAAGAAGTGTGACCGATGCAGAAACAGTCCTAAGATTGGAATATCCACAGCTAGCCAAGTCTCCTCTTCCTCATCCACTTGTATTAGGAATGGAAGGGCAACTTCTTCAGATAGTCGCTGAAATCTCATTCATCTGATTTTTCCTTCCTTCGAATCCTCATTAGTTTTGTCATACTGGAATTGAATAGTAGTAGGACTATTTTACTCATTACAGCCGCATTTGATTTCTTATCCTTCTTTCTAAACATTGTTTCAGGTTGTGGTGGTTTTCCCACTCGTTTAGCAGCTTTGCGGAACAATGGGCGTATCAATAGTAACCAATATTTTCAAGCTTTGAAATATTTCTCTGAAAATAATTGTACTGCTCAATCATGGCTCGAACTATCAGAGGATTGCCAAGTTGATGTCATTATAACTCAGTTTTCCTGAACTTTTAAATGTTCTTCAGCTTTGATGTGAATTCTGTTTTATTCTATTGTCAGCCGAAGAATGATGTCCTCGCATTTCCCTTTTCTATGCTAGATCCAGTACATTCAAACTTGGAATTGCAAAAATGATATTCCGTCAATAATATATACTTCTAATCCCACCATGCTGCATATAAAGATTAATTTTCAAGTTTAAATATGTTAAGAAATCATAAAAAGGAACAGTCATGAAACTGGGAAAATGAAAACTCACTTAACATGGCATGTTGAGGGTAGAGGTGAGCAATTAGGATGCAAAGCATGAAATTAACTTAATATGTTAAAAAAAGAATGTAAAGCACAAAACTCCAATTCGAACCCATAATCGTGCTTTGCATGAAAAAATGAAAATTATTTGTTGAGAGAGCGAATTGAACTTTCAAGTAAGATATATAATCTATACAATATACAAGTAAGATTTATTACAATGACAATATAAGAATATAGTAGTACAAAATACATACTATAATTGTACACTTGTATTAATATTACACATGTAATATATACTACCGTATATTTGTATATACTCTTAACTCTAATCATCGATGACGGGAATGAGTGGAGGAGCAGTGACTTGATACTAATAGGTAGAAGCCAGGAAAAACAACGTTTTACGCTATTTCCCAATGCTGGGTATATAAGTAAAGATACTATATATTATTAAGCCTCTTATCCGACGTCAAGTAATATTCTTGATATAAGTAGATTATATAAGATTTTTAACCCGCAACAGATGTTGTTACATCCAATTGTGGAAGTGTAGAAAATAAATAAAACTAAAACAAGGAATCATAATCATAATATATAAAATAAATAAAACTAAAACAGGGAATCATAATCATAATACATGCGGCTATTCAATCAGATAAACACTGCTCCCTAATTCATGTTCTTCTTCTGGTGACTATAGAATCCCTCACTAACAGGGGGAGAAGAAGAGTGTCTATGAATATATCCAATAATGTTGCTCCCCACATTTCTTTTGTAGGGCACGAAGAGAGAAAAATACATCTCTTGGAGAAGGTTTGGAGCTAAGAATCTCTCTCTCTATAAAGTTCACTACCTCAATAATTCAGTAGAAATTCTAATAATGCTGAAGACTTATAAAGCAATAAGATCTCTTTAAATAAAATTAATAGAACTTTGATTGAATTCATAACCTTCACCAAACAAGCAATCAAGAAGATCACATATAGAATTCTAAGGGAGAGTTTTGTGAATGGATGAATAACACTATTATGCAAAACATCAAAAGTTTGATTCATTAGCTAATAAAAGCCCATAGAAATTTAGTCTACATATTAGTCACATTAGTGATTTTCATGAAATACAAAACTGTAATATTTGTTATTTGAGCACAGTTACAAAAGTGAAAGTGAAAGTGCTGGTTAACGACTAAAATTTTCTCCAGATCACTAACCTGATATCGTGCATGCAATGGAACTTTTAAGGATGACTTGGGACTCATCCTCATCTCTCGAGAGCACTTTGGAATCAATGCTCTTATGTATTTCGACAACTGTTTGATTAGAACGGAAAGAAGATAATTCTAAATTTGTGTCACCAAAGACGGCTGCATTTGTGAAAACTGCAGCAACAAAACATAAACACCATAAATCTCAACCTCAAGATGAAAGCTTGTGAATATTTGCTCAAGAATCATAGTAGATCACATACCACCACGCTGAACAAGGTGCTGCAGCTCAAAAGGATCAGTAAAATTGTGAGTATTCTTTTTTATCAAAATAGATCAATAATAATAAAACTGATAAAAGTATATAATATAAATTCTAATTAAGTGGTGGAAGGGTTTGAATCAATGGACTTTGATCTCAATTTTATTGCCTCAATGAAGACATAATTAACATAGAGTCGTTATACAAATTGAATTCAAATGTTGCTAAAAGTTAAACTGGACATTCATTCTTATCTTTTTCATTTCATATTTGCAAGTTTAAAAAGGACTATATATATATATATATAATCAAATTGAAACAACAAAAAGGACGCCCTTGAAACTTGAAAGGCAAATCTCTTCAGTCTTCATACGTGTGACTGTTTTCAAATAATATTGTTATTGATACTTGGTAATTAATATAGTTAACTAAATTTTAGATAAAAAATTGTAGTCCCTCCACCGTAACGAATGTGTCACATACTAAAAAAAAAAATAATTAATTATTTAAAAAATACAGAATCTACCAATTTTCTATCTTTTTTACTTATTCTTCTTAATTCATTGTCACATGTTAAAACAATAAAATTTTGATGGCAGCAATGATTTAAACTTGTTGGGCAACCAACCCAATGCAGCCAAAAGTCCGTAACGGTCCATTTCCGTAGTACGTGATACATTCGATAAGACCAAAATATATGTAAGGAGTACAATTTTGTTTCCAAATTTTTTATAAATATATGAATCACTTTAATTTTTATTTTTTAGATAAGTTTTATTATTTCATATTGAATACATATAAATAATGTTATAATCAATAAATTATAATTAGTAAATAATAAATTTATTACTTATCAATACAGAAGATCATTTTCATTATTTTTATTATTTTGATTACACGATCGATATAGTGTTGTACTTTAGATGGGCCTCACACATACCGATATACGTTGCTAGGCCTTATGGGCCTTCATAGCTCTCAATCTCAGTAGTCAGCATACTGTAAGCTCCAATCCGAGTAAAGGTTTAGACATAATTAAAGCAAATTACTATAATTCATCTATTAATCCCCATTAGAGGTTTCTTTTTTTCAAAAAAAAATTATTTGCACATCGTTGGTATGGCTAAAGCTTTTAAGAGACTTATAAAAAAATTATGCATTTCAACTCTTTTTTGTAAATAGGCAAAATAAATTTTATATCACTTCACAACAATATACTAAAGCAAATACAAGTGAGCAAATAAAAGAACCTAATAATTTTCATAAACACTAATGAGTTGGATCGGGCCATCACAGTTCACAAGCTTCCCCTTTCATTATCATCAGTTGTATTTGTTTGATTCTGTAAGGTTTGATCAGATGTAAGTAGAGAGATACTTACACTTTTCAACACCATGAGATCTGCGCTGCACTGCGTTGGGCTTTCGTTTAGCAACAAAATCCAAGTGTGACTAGAATCTCCCAGCATTTAAGAGCTAAGACCTGCATATCTTTCACCCGATTTTTGTTATGAAGAATTGCAGTGAATTGAAATGGTTGCTGATCTGCAATGGAAGAATGAACAATCTTGTAAACTTTAAGCAACTAAGAATATATTCAGAAGATGTGTGGTACTATTACCAACCTTTGGATCAGATATACATGTTGTCAGTATCTCGAGTATGAAATAGATGTAGATATAATAAGCAATGCAGTTGCGATAGCGAACCCAAAAGTAACAGCAGATACAAATGCAGCATGTTCCTTGTTCCCACAAGGTATTTCCCATGTAACCTGGCTAGCTTTCTTGCCCAGGATGTGGTTAGTGGGCATGAATACACAGCTCGTGTTAGGCACATCTTGTCCGATGCTGCAGCACATAAATATATCGGGTTCCCTGAACTCAACCCTTGAGAAACCAAGTCCTAGAGGCTTAACTCAAGAGATAGTGTTACAGACGGATTCTTTCTTCTGGCGACTTTAGAAAATAAATAAAACTAAAACAAGGAATCATAATATAGAAATTAATAAAACTAAAACAAGGAATCATAATCATAATACATGCGGCTGTTCAATCAGATAAAAACTGCTCCCTAATTCATGTTCTTCTTCTGGCGACTATAGAATCCCTCACTAACAGGGGGAGAAGAAGAGTGTCTATGAATATATCCAATAATGTTGCTCCCCACATTTCTTTTGTAGGGCACGAAGAGAGAAGAATACATCTCTTGGAGAAGGTTTGGAGCTAAGAATCTTTCTCTCTATAAAGTTCACTGCCTCAATAATTCAGCAGAAATTCAATATATCCAATAATGTTGCTCCCCACATTTCTTTTGTAGGGCACGAAGAGAGAAGAATACATCTCTTGGAGAAGGTTTGGAGCTAAGAATCTTTCTCTCTATAAAGTTCACCGCCTCAATAATTCAGCAGAAATTCTAATAATGCTGAAGACTTATAAAGCAATAAGATCTCTTTAAATAAAATTAATAGAACTGTGATTGAATTCATAACCTTCACCTAACAAGCAATCAAGAAGATCACATATAGAATTCTAAGGGTGAGTTTTGTGAATGGATGAATAACACTATTATGCAAAACATCAAAAGTTTGATTCATTAGCTAAAAAAAGCCCATAGAAATTTAGTCTACATATTAGTCACATTAGTGATTTTCATGAAATACAAAACTGTAATATTTGCTATTTGAGCACAGTTACAAAAGTGAAAGTGAAAGTGCTGGTTAACGACTAAAATTTTCTCCAGATCACTAACCTGATATCGTGCATGCAATGGAACTTTAAAGATGACTTGGGACTCATCCTCATCTCTCGAGAGCACTTTGGAATCAATGCTCTTATGTATCTCGACAACTGTTTGATTAGAACGGAAAGAAGGTAATTCTAAATTTGTGTCACCAAAGACGGCTGCATCTGTGAAAACTGCAGCAACAAAACATAAACACCATAAATCTCAACCTCAAGATGAAAGCTTGTGAATATTTGCTCAAGAATCATAGTAGATCACATACCACCACGCTGAACAAGGTGCTGCAGCTCAAAAGGGTCAGTAAAGACCCCACTTGGCAGCCTCTCAACAAGTACGAGTTCACAAGAATGTGCAGTAAGCTTATGTTTCAATTGATGTGGCAACTCGAGTATTATAGAAGAAGAAATCCAACGATGAGACCCTTCACCTATGACCACTCGATTTAGACCCTTCACTGAGACTTGATTTTTATCTTCGACTACTATGCACAAGCCAGATGGCATTTTATTTGCTATAAACTTGTCAAATTCTTGTTCATTCAAACTATCGTATTTCTCAAAATAACCTTTTGCAATGTACTCATCAACATAACATGTTTGTTCCTGCAAATGTAAAAGGCAAGAACTAAAAGAAGCTCAATCAACAATATATAGACACAGTCAAATCTTAAACAAGTCAATAAACCAAAAAAAATTCCAACGGAATTTGCTATTATAGGTAGAACTTTCATTAGCAGAGCAAGATAAAAGATTCTCACTTATTGAATATACTTGAACTTGAGAAAGTTGTGTTTCCATCTTCAAATCTCATCTGCAATCACCTAAAAAAGAAGAGGGGATGTTAATTATTTTTATGGGGTGAACTGATTTCTGAGCTACAAAAAATAATAGTATCATGGATTTCCTAAATCAGTTTCAAACCAATTTCACATTGGAATTGGAAATGTTCACGCTGAGATGCTTAATTGATAGAGGCTCGAGAATGCGAAATGACAACTGTACTTCCAGTACAATAAAGCTGGAAGGATCGCAAAAATCAAATTGAAATAAACTAAGCTAGAGAAATAGGAGAGGGATTACGGAATGGAATTGAATAGACAGAGACGGCGCCGCCGCCGCAGACGGTGGTTCGATCTTCTCTTCCTTCGACGGAGGAATAGAGGCTATGAAGGTGAAGAAGTACTTACGTTAGTTTAAAATCACTTTGCAGTCATCAAAATACATGCGGGCATTTTCGGATATCATAGTCAAAATTTAGAAAGACATAAACGGTTTATTTTAGAAGTTAAATTTACCAGAACCCCATAAGAATGAATGATTGACAAAAAATAAAATAAAATAAAAGTAATAAATAAGAGCCACTACATGGATAGACCAATCTCACAAGGAGAAAAGACAAGAAAGACGATGGCGGCTCAAAATTGCTATAGCTTATGATTATGTTAAGTACTGTAGATTAATTCACACAGAACTGGACCGTCAATAAGCACAAATATTTTCACTAATTCGTTAAAAGAATTTTCAGAGTAGCCTCAGAATTGCAGAATTGTCAGCACAGAATGCTCAGTCCCGAAAGATGGTGTTCTTTTATAGAATATTTCCTCACGGGCAACGCAAATAGAATTTCCATTTTGAAAAAAAAAAGAACAAATGGAATAGAGAAAATAGGTATTGACGAGGAATGTTTTTCTCATGGCCAATCCCAAGAGATAATGGCGGTAACCCGCTACCCAAGGCGATAGGATATGACAACGCTTACCTTCGGAAATCTACGGCCTTGCCGGAGATCTCAACATTGGAAGAAGCTTTTTCTGGCGACGATTTTCACTCTGGGTTATACGAACATCAATCGAGGCTCGTCCCAATTAATAAGAAATCGTCGCGGAAATCGATATTGAAACAAATCAAATTAGAAAACAATTCTAACTATAACCAATCGCATGGCATGCGATGACTTCACAGAGTAATAAACACATTAGCGAAAAATATTTCGGTGCCCGCAGCTGAAACCCTAATCCGGCTGCTGAGTAGAGCGGCGAGGACAAACAGATATTTATAGGAGCAAGTGATTCGTTTATAGCCGTCAGATAGATCCAGCGATTGCTGTTATATCTTTTAGTTGAGCCCTAAGTTGATTTGGGCTTAGCCCAATAGATCAATTCAGTTTTTAATGGGCATTATTAAGATAATAGATTTAGGCCCTTTTTTTTGTAGAGAAGATTTGATAGTATTATATTAAATTATCTTAACCAAATAATGTGTTTGGTAGCAAATATGATTAATACATCGGTCCGTTATTAAACACTAGATCCGTGTTAAAATCATTATTGTCCTATATATTTTAATTATAAGGAAGTGGTTAAATTAAAATAATCTTTATACACTATACAAATTGAAAATTTAAACTAATAATCGTTAATTATATAAAATAATCAAATAATAATATAAAAGACAATTAGGATGTTAGTCAGTAACGGTTCTCGTAAAGAATTTATACCTGACCGATAACTGATTATCAATTATTGATTTTCAATAACAATAAAAAAAGAGCCAAATTTCTTAAGATAGAGAGAGTACCATATCACAATTATAATTTATTAATTATAAAATAATATAAAAATAAATAAATAACAACATTTATAATGATTTGTACGTTTATTATTTATATAATATTTGCGTAACATTATTATATCAGCTGCAGTCATATTAACAAAATATACGTGAAAATATCAGCTACGGTCATATTAATAAAATATCTGCGCGAGATAGTTATAACATAAATATAAACACACCCGCAATTACAACAATACCTCTCTCTCAAGCTAAAGGGATTTTAATAATTGTTCCAGAAAATGGAGATATTGTGCATGGGAATATCATGAACTATCATGGCCTTTTACACTCAATAATTAATAAATTTCAACTCTTTCATGAATGATGTCACATGTTCCCACAAGTTGCACTATATAATACTATTGCTAATTATGTTTTTGTCCTTTTTTCCAGCTTATAATGCTATGAAATTTCGATCATGTCATCTTGTGACAGAAACAGATCATGAATTTGAACTCTACTCATATTTTCTATGGTAGTCTTACAAAGAGTAAATTATGTCTAATTCAAAAAATGGTGGCCATTAGTTAATTCAATAGGACGTGGATATATATAATAGACATTCATTTTCATTTTATCGTACCGACCAAGAACTTGTGGTTCACAAGTTCTCTAACTTAACTTGATTTTCGAGAAAAAGAAGAAAAAGAGTCATATGCATTCAAATGTTCCTATTAACGAGTACAAACTTCTAACATATGGTAGAAAAAGAATATTATAATTAATTAAGCTTAGGTTAGAGTTTAAGCCATATTTAATGGCTTGAGGATTAAAATGAGAATATTAATATACCTCCCCATGCGTAAAACTAAATTTTGTCTTTAAATATCTTACAATTATAGGAAAAACACAAATATTATATATATATATATATATATGTGGTTAGACTTGGATAGGTCTCTTTTCCTTGGTACTTTCTTGATGGTTTGCTTTCAACTTTCTTCATCAATGCTTATTAATACCAATCTCCTCATTCAAGGTAGGCTAGCCTGTAGGCATACTTAATTTCCTCTGCCGCTTTTCTATATGATTATATATGCTTTTCATGTTCTCCTGATTACATTTGCAGTACAAACTCCTTCTGTTTAATATATATGCGTCATTGTTGGCCTTGTTTCATCTACATCTATCAGCAGAAGCAAAGCTTCTGTCCTTTCCTCATCGTGCACAAGTCTTGATTTTGAAAACTTCACTACTCATACATAGTTACTGTTTCCATTGCAGTTTGATCCATTCAAATTCCAAGAAAACTTGATTAGGCCTCTCTCCCTCTCTATCATGACTCCCTCGAATAGCAGACTCGGAGTTGCTGATGATGAGGAGGAGGAGAGGGAGCCCTTTGTGGAGGTTGATCCATCAAGGAGGTTCGGGCGGTACAGCGACCTACTGGGGTGCGGTGCTGTGAAGAAAGTGTATCGAGCCTTCGATCAACGTGAGGGTAGGGACGTGGCTTGGAACCAGGTTCGTCTCAAGCACTTCAGCAGCGATCCATCTGTGATCATCAGGCTCCGGTCTGAGATCGAGCTGCTCAAAACCTTGAAGCATGACAACATCATTTCTCTGTACCATTTCTGGAAAGATGTGGAACATGAGGCCTTGAATTTCATCACAGAGGCCTGTGCTTCTGGCAATCTGAGGGACTATAGGAAGAAGCATCGCCACGTGTCGGTGAAGGCCATCAAGAAATGGGGGGTTCAGATCCTTCGAGGCTTGGATTACCTGCACACTCATGACCCCTGCATCATTCACAGAGACTTGAACTGCAGTAACATCTTCATCAATGGCAACATAGGCAACGTCAAGATTGGAGATCTGGGGATAGCTGCCATTGTGGGGAAGAGCCATGCTGCTCATTCTTTGATAGGGACCCCGGAGTACATGGCCCCAGAGCTTTACGAGGAGGACTACACGGAGGTCGTGGATATATACTCGTTCGGGATGTGCTTGCTGGAAATGGCGACATGTGAGATTCCGTATAGCGAGTGCGACAACCTTGTGAAGATATATCGGAAGGTGACTGCGGGGGTTATGCCTCGAGCCATGGACGATGTGGGGGATCACGAGCTCAAGGAGTTCGTTGAGAGGTGCGTTGGGCAACCACGGGCGAGGCCCTCGGCTGCCCAGCTGCTTGAGGATCCATTTCTTGCTGATGTTGTGGTTGATGCAGATTGATACTTATGTCTGAGGCTGTATTATATTTGCTTGTGTTGTGAGTCTTTCTATTAACTTAATTCGTGGTATAAAAATAAAATGTAACGCAGATTAGAGATATATGCGATTTTGAAACAAGAATCAGTAAGGTCCATTTATAAAGCCAAAACTTATTTAATATTTCCTTTTTTTCACTAATACGATTGATCATATATCAACACTGTATATATATATACACACACAGAGACTGGAAACCCCCACAAACAAATGGGTTAAATTTCCAATTGAAATTTAAGGATGTAAATATAGTCAAGTGTTGAAAAAACCCAAAAAATAATCACAGCTCTCAGAAAGACACAAATCCATCTCAAAATCCATCTTCCACTGAAAAAACCCAAAGACGTCACCCACATACATCTTATTAGCGAATACAAGGAGAGTTAGCCGAAAGTCGAACAAATCATGTTAGATTCAAGTTTCGGGTGGTGGGCACCAACGGTGTTGAAACCTTCTTTAGGGTCAGTCGGAGTTGGCAGAATAATCGCCAACCATTAGATATCCAGACGATGAATTCTTTCTTGACAGCTATACAACTATCTAGATGCATCGATAACAAAGGTAGCAACATCCAGCAAGACAGCTCAACGTGATGTCTTGTTAAATAATCTCATAGATTCCTCGACTTCATTAGGTGTATTATTATCAGCTTGTACCTGCACATTGTATGGTACACATGCTCAATGAAACCTGATGATAGTATCTTGCGTGTTTCACGTATGGCTGAACTCAAGTGTAACACCAATAACTGCTATTCTTAAAAATCTCTTAATTCTACAAGATTGGGGAGCAAATGAAGAAAAATTCATCTAAATTTATTCTATTTGATCATATTCTTGCATGTATATTGTCTACTTTAAAAGTGCAGCACAAAATGTTCTAACATATCCCTGTTTGGTATAAAGTTATACTATTGGATAATCAATGTATCTAGTGTAATAATTGAGCAAGTAGCCAAATTTATATACCTGAAGCCGATGCAAGAGATACATCAAAAAGAGATGCACAAAAACCTGCAAGCATTATCATACAGCATCATTAGGAAAAAATATTGCTTCTCCGGAAAAATGATAATGAACTTGAGTTGACATTTCAAGTATAAATTTTTGCTGAATATTTGCCAACTAATTAGTAATTTAGTATGTATGTTTTGGCACCAGTATAATGCTATATAGATAGCACCATTAAGCCACTCAAACGGAAATCAGTAATATAAGGGATTTGTTAATATAGTTGTAGGCACGATATTAGATAGAAACTAAGTGGCATTTCGTAATACACAGAATTCACGTAGTTCATAGAAACAAGATGGCTTCACAGCTCAATGCAACATCTAGGAGCTGTACATCAGAAACTAAGATGATTAAAGATGGAAGTCCTTTTGAAACATGCAGGAATCTATCCTATATATTCCTTTTACTTGTAGCTGAAGTCATGCAATTCAAGCTACATTAGTAGAGTAGTTACTACAGGCTACAGCAGTACATTTTGTTAATGGAAAGAGAATGTAACATACAAATATTTTGATTAAGAGAACAATAACAATAAACTGAAGATTTGATTAAATCTTCTCACCAGATAAAACAGCAGGATGATACGAGCTGTTGGATACCGCCACAAGAATCTTGTCACCCTTACAGCCCCAGTATCCAATAGTTTTGCTGCCCTCTGCAACTGTAATTGCACGGTAGTATCATGAGGTATTCTAGATGAGGAATGGAACACTTTGGGAGACAAATAAATATACCTGTAAACTTGCTCCAGCCATGTGACGATGATGCAAGGGAAGAGGCCTGAATTTATAATATCAAAGGATACTAGTAAGACTAACATTAAGGGAGGTGTAATAATAATATCAATTATGGGTTCTAAATAGAAGTTAAGAGATTGCTTTACAAGCAGTCCAGTACCAGCTTATTAATGTACACAGACAGAAAGATAGTTAAAATTAAATATATTTCAATCCGCAACATTGTGCAGTTACACACTTACACTTACTACAAGTGCTCCTCTATTGAAGTCCAGTGCATGCCATGAATTATGAGGATTATAATGTGGTTTAGTGAGGAATACTTTGACAACATCTTATCACTTATATCTGGTCATCCGTACCGAATTTCTTACTTGATTCTTATGATTTACATGGAAAAGGAGCTCTCATGACAAATTTACATGAGAAGCAAATGCATGCCATTCAAAAATTGAAATGTGTTATAAGCAGAGTGCGTGAGCAAGTAATAACAGATGAACACAAAAAGCATCATAATGAATGTTCAGTAGTATTATGGGAACTATATGCAGTCTAGAAACTACAAGACTGATGACAATTACTTTTAGATAATAAAAGAAAACCAATAAATAGATACAACTTGCAAGTGTATATAGTATTTCCTACTTTTAACAAATCAAAGAGTTGAAAATAGCCAAATCCAATATTCCCTACCTAGTAAATGATTGGAAAAAAGAAGAAACTTCTATATAGTTTCATCAAACAATCTTGTCAACAAGTAATTATATGATGAGAACATACTCGAGTGTTTTCATGTCAGCCTCCTCTTCCCATGTGGATGATGCACGGCGAGAAACTCTACTTCTTTCAGCCTCTAACTGTTTTAAGAATTAATTACATTTCAAAATTAGACAAGGTTTATGGAAGGAGTAAGTAGTGACCAGGAGCGGGGGAAACAAAGCAGAGCGAACTAAGTTCAGACCTGTGCTTCCTGCATACGCTTGACTTCCTTTTCCAACTGGAACTCAGCTGCTGCTTTCTCACTGGCCATAGTTTCAAGTTGTGTTTGCTTGTAATACTGGAAATGAATGCAATAGCTTGATATCAAGTAACTTTTCATGGACCAGAGTTACCTAGTGACATGAAAAAAGATATAGTAAACTTACCAATAAATCAGTTAGCTCCCGGTAACGTTTTTCCAGTTCCATGTGCTCCTGCACAAAACATGCACTGCTTCAGACTTCAAGACTGAATAACCAAAGGACCGGCTTACAATATGATAATAAATCATTCTATTACGCATCTTTGGAAAGATCAACTCTGGGCTTTACAAAACAATAAAATTCAATGTTAAGTAGTGCACAGCATGGGATCCATTACCCTACATAATAAGCAAGAATATAGTCCTCTGAAAAGGGAAATGTTGGATGAATGAATAGTATATTCTAGAAGTCCATCTTTTATGTATGGTTGAATATCTAGGAGATTTATCCAGATCCAGCGGATCAACATGACATGAAGTAGATAGACTATGAATTGAGAATCTACAAGATCAAGTCTATAATCAAAACAACGAATAACAATAGTAAGACATGTATTAAACACTAGCATTCACTTGAGTATTATAAAAATAAAAAGTGAAGTGATACTGTTTATATACAAAAGTTCTAGGTGTACAGGAATTCTAATTCGAATTGATTATTTCATGCATAATTTTCATCAACTAATTCTATAGTACATTCTCTAATGCTATGCAAAAGGAAAAAAACATTAACCTTCTAAAGGGGATAACCCACTGGAAATTATCAGTTCCAAAAGAATATAGACATATGACTGTGGAAACAAATTAGGGTTACCTGACGCGAGTAATGCTCAGCATCCCTCTTAATGGAAGCCATTTCAACCCTCATCTTCTGCACTTCAGCCTGCAAAAGTGATAGATTAACAATGACTTCTGTACATATATGTCCTACTTTGTCACTCTCTCCAAATCGACATTGATTAGTGATTACTAGTAGACATTTTATGCGAGCAGAAAATAAAATAAAAGCGAACTTGCCTCCATTGAAGAAAGTTTGCTCTCAGCCTCTCTCTGACTTTGACGTGCACGCTCCACTTCCTCTTGCCATGCCTGCACCTTCATGTTGAGAAGATCAAATCATTTACAGGCAAGAAATATATGGGGGCGGGGGGGGGGGGGATAAGAATAACAGAATTGTGCTTGTCAGAGAAACAAAGGCACGAAAATCAACTAAATCAGGTTTATTTCCCTATATATTCAACGTAACTTTTCAGCTGAAAAAATAACTAAAATAACTAAATTAGAGAAACAAAGTCCTACAATACACAATACTAACTTAGCAATGATTCCATTTCTAGAAAACAAATTATTGCAGTCAATTCGTGGCTTGATATCTCAATTTTCAACAATATTCAAGTTGATCGGTAAGAATATTCCAATGTAGCTTTTTGAACCTGAATTGCTTGATTTGCATCTTCAGGAGCTTTTTTTTGCCCACGGCGCACGCGAGCTTCCATATCTTGCAGTTCTTGATTCAAGGAGGCACATTCAATCTGGTACCACATGTAAAAGTAAAAGAAAGATTTACTCAGTGATTTGATTCAATTTCATTTTTTTACTTTGAAGAAAGGTTAGAACAGGGGCAAGAACAAGTATATAAGCAAAATGTCCATACAAATGAAGGCAGGAAGCCATTACCTCGAGAAGAGCTACCTTCTGCTCAAGTTCTGCCGCTTTCGAAGCCCTATCATCAGCTGTTCTCTGATGAAAAAGATAGATACTAATGCTGAATATTTTACTTGTGAACAATATAAAACTAGAAGATTAACGATAAGGACTGCTAGAACCAGAAACACAAAATTATGTTCTTGATTAATCTTGAATGTTGAAAGATTTATTCTTTCCTTAAGACTTTCAATCGGCAAGACCAATAAACCACCTTCCAGTTTCCAATTTTGAAATCAAACACAAAGTTGCGATGCAAAAGCATCAGAGATAAGTTGTCTTGAGTGTGCACATGGAAGCCACAAATTTCACAACTCTTTCACAAACAGACAGGTACTCTAGAGAAGACATCTATGCATTACCTGAATTTTGACTAATGCTGTAGATGCCTCAAGTGCCCTCTGTTCTAATTCTCCCTCCCTTTCTCTAGCTGCCTATTACAAATTAGATTAAGAGGTTCAGTGTATTAACAGCTCCAGTATATTTCACTTGTTGTTTAGGAACTACAGCAAAACCAACAAAAGGATATGCATGTAGAAAGCAAAAATATAAGAACAAGAAATAAACCATCTTTGTAACATTATGTGCAGAACGTTCCTCCTCAGCTCTTCTCTCAGCAGCAGCCAGTTCCTCTCTTAGGGCCTGAAATCAGATTGATGCCATTGAACTAAGATCCACTAACCATGCTCCATAAACTTGGGAGGAGAAGGTAAACTTACTTGCATCATCCTTGTTTCTGTCAATTCTCTATTTCTCATTATGGATTCCATATTTGCCTAACACATAATAAAGGAAGTAAGGTTAAAAAGAGAATGGACACTAGAAAGTTCATCACGATTAGTAAGCATGCACATGATAAAAAATCATTTCTCTATTGGGTCCACCGAACACATCAAGAACCAGGAAGAAGAGTCATGAGAACAGAAACATATTGACATCTGGAGAAATTTTTCTCATAGGGATTTGATTTATGTTTCTCACGAA
This sequence comes from Leonotis leonurus, assembly GCA_026898415.1. Lineage (NCBI taxonomy): Eukaryota > Viridiplantae > Streptophyta > Magnoliopsida > Lamiales > Lamiaceae > Leonotis > Leonotis leonurus. Next base: position 4,046,278 of record JAPKLX010000015.1, read on the forward strand.
TCCTAAATTCTAATATGTGTGATACATCCCTGGGTTTTGCAGGGGCTAGTTTCAATGATCAAACAAAAGGAATTTTTTTATCATTTTATATAGGATAATTCTTGATCTAAGGAGGCAGATCTCACCTCTACAGAGGAGCAAACTGCCTATCTGGGATATTCGAGATCAAAGTATATATATTAGGAGGAGAAAAGGCAATGGAGGAAAGAGAATATAACCAAAAATGCTAAGAGTCCCACAATTGTGAGATGTAGACGCAATAGTAAATGGTGGCATAACTTCAACAATTTCCTCCCCTATCCTTTTTAATATTTTCACTTTTTTTTTTTGTTTCAGATAAGTTACTTGTATCTTCTCTCCAGCTTGAAGACCAAGGTAGATTGACTGATCGCTTTAGTATAAAAAAGTGATAACATAACATTACAGTGAGCATTTTAAGATATTAATTAAGTATTTAACCTGAAGTGATGCCAAATTTCCTTCAGCCAGAGCAGCTTGCTTCTTCAGTCCATCAGCAGAACTGACAAGTGACTCAATTTCGGCATTCTTTGCAGATAGTGCCTCCAGCATATTTGTCTCCACTCTGCTTACCTCTCTTTTAGATGCAGATATATCCTTCTGGAGTTGCTTTATACGAGCCTCATATGATTTCGTCAGTTCCCTCTGGTTCATACAATCAAACCGTATAGAATGTTATGTTCTTTTATCTTGTAAATGAAAAGTTAATATTTTAGCTATTTCAAGTAGGATTTAACTGTTCACCTCTCCTGCGAGAAGCTCTTCTAGTTGAGCATTCTCAGATTTGTACTCTTGCAGGCGTGATGAAAGTCCAGCACAAACCTGATCATGATTATGTAAAGAAAAGTGTTTACATGTTTGATGTGATGACACTGTTCTTTTGCATGCTAAACACAGTCATAATGTAGAAAACAGGATACTTACCATAAGGCAGGCAATTAATGTCAAGGTCTAAAGTATCATACTTGAAAAGAACAAGCAAATGAAAAAGTAACATCTTTGGCCAAATTGGCCCACATCTCATACACAAATATTTAAATATTAAAATCTCTTATATCACTGTTTCTTACCATGATATTGAAATGAACACTGCTTAATTTAGACAATTAACACATGATTAATATTCATATAACAGCTTGTAGGCCTAAAAATGACCACTATAAATATATATGTAGAGAATCAGCACATAAGATCAATCTCTGGGAGAACAACAAAACTGAATACTGAGTTATTGCTACCAATTAATAATTTTCTACATGAAAATACCATTATATTTACCATGAAACCACTAAAGGATTTCTTATATGTAGATAGAAAAGGGGTGCATGATTTGACAGTTATTTTGGTACATGACTATATCTAAAAGTTCTTCTCCTTTAGGTGCTTCTCAGAAAAAGGGAACAGCCTGAAAACGCCCCACTTTCCACTGTAAAAGAAAAGAGGTGTTGCCAATTACCAGAATAGCTTTTATCATAAAGTATGTAGAATGACCACCTCGTCAACACTTAATTAATATCTTAAATAGAACCCCAAGAGAAAGAAATTATCATCGTCTTCTGCACTGGCTGCTTTTGTATGAGGCTATGACTAATATATTCAACTCTTAGGCCTAGGCACATTGGTATAGGCTTTCACAAACTTTACCCCATTGAAATGATTTATATATTAGATCAACCAAACTGAAACACATAATTAGCATAACGATATTCATCATAGGATTGCCAAACTTATAATACATAGAATCAAGCAGAGGACAAGCCTTAGCATGTTCATACATCATAGTATGCAAAGATTCTAAATTTCAAATGAAGATACTAGAAACTAAATAGGGCAAGCAAGAAACTGAAAATAAGATTGAAATGACTATTTTTTTCTGATAAATGATAATGCCTTCAATAAAGATATCCCTGATTATCCATGCAAAACATTTTTTCTTCTTACCCGGGCCAGCCTAGCTTCCTTTGAGTGCCCTGTTGAAATTGCACTTTTAAGTAGCCCTTGAGCCTGTTGAATTACACTATTTAGTCCATACAAATGCTGTCCTTACCATTTAAAACATCATAAATAAAAAACAGGACCAAAAAAGTTCACTGCCATTTATAATTTTACCACCTACCTCTTCTAGCTGTTCTTGTACTTTAACTGCCGAGTTACCAGTTTCTTGCTCTTGGTGCTGCTTATCTTGAACTTTAACTGCCGAGTTACCAGTTTCTTGCTCTTGGTGCCACTTATTCGTGACATCAGGTTCATTTACTAAATCCATGTCCTTGGATTGGGTATCAACTTTAATCGGTGTATCTTCATGTAGAGTTTGAGATCCAGAAAGTTCAATATTCTTTAAAGTACCTGTATCTTCTGATATCAAATTTCTATTGGAATTGATGGAAGGATCGTCATTAACTACTTGAGCATCTATAGGGCCAGTTGATGTATTTCCATCTGAGTTATCTCCAAATTCTTCTGTCCTGGATTCATCATTTAAATTTGAAGCTCTAGCTTCTACATCAGCAGAACTTTCTGTATCGGCATGATCACCACCTGATTTGGCCTCATTGTTAGATATTGTTCCGACCACAGAAGTCTCACTCATTGAACCATCATTAACTGCTTTGAATTGCTCATCACTGTCAAGTCTACTAGTAGGAACACCTGGATTAGTCTCACTATTTTCAATCAAAGAAAAGGGGATATCTTTATCGAGTTGTGCTGGAGATTCTGATGTTTCAGGTATAGCTCGCTCTTTATCAATACCAGTGGCAGAAGGAGCTTCATTGGATAAAAGTTTCTTCTGCAGTTTTAAGAAAAAAATGTTACAATGATTCAAGATCCTTAGACCATTGGCCTATAAGATAGAGATTGTAGACCAAACTATGGACAGTGGACACACAGAAGTATACCTTTGCTCTTGCTTTAGCCCTCTTTGTTTGAGATCCTCGGCCATTAGAACCTTCTTGAAATTAAAAAAAAAAAAAAAAAAGAGTCACAAATAACAAATAGCAAAACGGTTTTTTAGACAAAAATAAAGGAGATAAATACGAGTGGACAATGCATCCACCCCCAAAAACTAACAAAAAAACAAGACTGCCATCACAAGAGAAATAATCTCCACTCTAAAACAAGCCTGGAATGAAACAATGCCTAAACTTTTTACGCTTTTGAATCCGTGAGTGCACCTTGAAGTTAATTCTATCCCAAACACTATGGTAAAATCCCCAAACTCCAAATAACTACATACTTAAAATAAAGTTTAAAACCTCTATATTTTCTCAAGAAATAAAAAATTAAAGAGCCTAAAGGCCATGTAAAAGTGAGAATCCAATGGAAGGGAAAATTGAACAGCCTAAAGGCCATGCAAAACAATTCTGTTAGGAAGGGCTAAAAATGAAAATTTTCAGATGATGCAAGGTGGGAAGGTTGGGAAGGGAAAGGTACAAGATCCCCTGCAAGCCTGTACAATTGTTGCAACAGCGATCTAATTGTTACAACTTACAAGTATTACAAAGGACTGAAAAAGAGCCCGAAACAGACCTTTGGCAGGTACAGGTAGTTCATCTGGTGTGTCCCCAACAGCTTGCTTCGCCTTCCGGTCCACTACCTCAAATAAATCTGGCAATTAACAAGCACACATTACAATGTGGTTAAAACCGGAGACAAGCACATCAATTCCAGCGGAAGCAAAAAGACGATCATGGCAGGCAAATGCTCAATGCTCAAGTTTTCTTCCAAAACAGTATTTATTGAGAGCAACTACGGTAGATCATTTCAATGAATTTGACGCTTCCATGTTTTCACTTTTCAAACGAGCAACACCATATATGGGTTGAGCTCAAATTCACGAGAAATGCACACCTCGGATCAAACTCCCATTTCATCAATAACGCAAATCAACAGTTCAATGCGAACCAAAACTTCAATCTCGAATAAAAAAAACAAAACCGTACCTTCAGCCGCTTTCAGCCACGAAGCCATCGGACGACCGGTTTACTTAACAAACACGCCCTACACCCTCCAAATCATCAAATCGGACTAAAATTCAAAGATAACAGAATAGTCCTAACAGTGATCTCGCGATCAAATATTCACAGATCAATAAAATAAATGCAAATGTCGAACGTAATATCGATCCCAGTTCTCTGCGGCGCGTCGGCGCGAGTGATTCTAGATTCGGCGTAATCAGAACCAAGAGGCCGGCGTCGAATCACAGAAGATTTCAGATTTCACCCTTTTTCTCGAGAGAGGGAGATAGAAACAGAGGCTTTTCCAAATGCAACGCAAGGTGTGTGTAGGAAGCAAGCACCCGAATAACAACCACCAACAAACACCAATGCATAAAAATTAAGCTCGTTTTCGGTTAAACCACGTCGAACCAACGATTCCTCTCAATTTGGTTTTGGTGAAATTTCAATTTGGCTTTTTACGTTTACTGATCTGAAATAATTATATTTATTTATGTTAACAGTTACCCCTTGCTTAGAAGTAAAGAAACCTAGTAAGTAATGCGTGAGTTAATACATAAAAAATGGATCATGCGCTTCTTTAAGTGAGATCATACTCTCTATGCTTATGGTCTCACGAATTTATCACCCACCACTTTAATCTCGATCCGTTTAATAAAATAGTTCGATTTAAGATGGAGGCAAAATATAAACTAACCAAAAAAGATAGAAAAAGACAAATATTAGCCACCAACATAATACTATATAAATTATAGCCATTTTTATATTTTTTGTACAAAAATACCCTTCCCAATATCTTATAATTACCATTTTAATATTAACCATTTTTTACAATAAATTTATAATTCAAAATCATAATCTCACGCCGACAACCACCCCCACCGTTGTCGATAACCGTCTCCGGTGCACTCATCCCCTGCAGCCACCGCACACCTTCGCACATTCATCTCTTCCCCACCGTCGTCGACGTGTACCCATCCATCCACAACCACCTTCACACCTTCGTGCACCCATCTCCTTCCCACCACCACCGTACTGCGCCGCCGCGCCCATCTCCACCGTGCGCCACCGCACCCATCACATTGCGCGCAACCCTTCCCTTCTCAACTGCTGAAAATTCACATTTTTATATTTGAGTATGAGTGGTATGATTTGGTATGAAGTGTATGAATGGTATGATTTTCATGGTTCATACCATTCATACGTGAATCGTTTAATTCATACCACATACAAGTTTCATTCATACCACATGAGTATGAAAGGTATGATTCATACCTAGTATACAAAATTCATACTTAAAATGCGAAAATAAAAAATACATTATTTTAACTAAAAAGATATTTATGACAATTTACAAAGAAAATGACTATAATTTATATAGTATTATGTTGGTGGCTACTATTTGTCTTTCACTATCTTCTTTAGCTATTTTGCATAATTAACTCTTGAATCTTACTTGATTTATTATATTTAATTGAGTTATGCATATAATGAACAGATTCAGTTAAAAAAAAAAAGTAACGAACTATACTAGCAAAATGAATAATAACAAATTTGTAAACTGGAAAAATAGTGCGTTGAATGCAATTTACCTCTCTCAAGTTCTCAACAGTCAACACACAAAATTATAAGTTCAAATTCTATATTAAATTTTTATTTATCGTTCTTTTTATTTTCTTAATTTTGCTTAGGCTGGTCAATGGGTGGGTTTTACCCTGATCGGAACCAGAATCGATCAAAACTCGTTCATTTTAAAGTTATGGTTCCGGTTTCGGTTCTGGTTCTAGTCCGGTCCGGCCCGATCATTATTTTTCCAATTAGTTTTTCATTTTGTTTTCTTCAAATTTTTTTATCTTAAAAAAAATATTTTATAATATTTCGTGTTACATCCTTGATCGTAGACGAACACTCTATACGTTCTAATTCAATAATAAATGTACCCAAACAATAAACACATATAAGTTGTAAAATAATTATGGTATTTAAGTGATTTTTTAATAATGGTAAATAAAAATAGAGTGAAGTTTCATTATTAAATATTTTATATTTAATTAATTTATTTAGAATATGGATTCGTTTTAACGAATTGGTGACTAAAATAATTATATAAATAAAACATAGCAAGACTCATGGGTATTCTCCCGGACCGGAACCATTAATATTTTAATTAACGGTCCGGTTTCGGTTCTAGAACCATAACTAATTTAAAGGTTTCGGTTCGAGTTTTACCCACCCATTGACAAACCTAATTTCGTTAGAGATTGGTATGAACATATAAAGTTAATCAAACATCAAATTGTCGCTTATAGAAGTTGTAGCTTTGCCTGTGGAAGGGCAAATTGCATCAACTTAAAAGAAAAATTAAAAGTGTGATTGCACCAAAGCAAATTATAACATATGTGATGTTAAGATGATATTTGCACCCTTTTGAATTATTTTCACGGGCTATAGCCTATATGAATATGATAGTACGACTGCATATAATTACATTTAATCCATAATACACAATGCTTCAACTTACATGTATAGTAGGAATAAGTTTGTTCTTGTCTTAACAGTTACTAGTAAAAATTGAACAAGAAAAGTTGAGTGTACTGTTCTTGTCTTGGATAGGGTAGGATTCCCATTAAATTTAAATTTAACAGCTATAATAGATCTTATCAATAGTACTCCATCCGTTAGACTTGTATCGACCCTCTTTATTATTATAATACACTTAGTATTATTATAATACACTTAGGGGTGATTTAGTTTGTGTGATAGGATTAATATAATTAATATAATTATAACTTTTAAATCTTTAACTTCTTATCTATAATTCTCACTCTCCTTATGAATTTAGTCATTTTTATGCTCTTTAATCACTCAAATGCTTGATTATATAATCAAACATTTGAATGATTAAAAGGCATAAAAATGAATTGAATTCATTTGGAGATGGAGGATTATAGATAAAAAGGTAAAAATTTAAAGCTTATGATCCTATGAATCTTATCACACAAACCAAATCACGCTTATTCAAATAAAATGGGACTCAATACAAGTGGGACAAACCAAATCATGCTTATTCAAATAAAAGGGGAATTAATATAAGTGGGCCCGAGGAAGTATTTATTATCAGAAAGTATTGTTTTGGCAAATCTTGACATATCTAACCACCGCGCATGTCAAAATCATGTACCCACATTTTATCCAAAAGTAACAGATTGAGAACCAAAAAAGAAACACAATTTAAAGACCAAATCCATTCAAACCAAACTCTGTTATCTCACACAACACCACCATTGGGCCATCACAATGAAGATTGAAATCAATTGATTAACATTCCTAATTGGATGTTCTGGTTTATTGGGAATAAGAAGACGAAAAGAGTGTGGATAAGTGAATCAGAACTTGTCGATGAAGTCGAGTATGTGTTGGCTGAGTTCATGAGGCTTCTCTTGGGTGATAAAATGGCCAACTCCTTCCATCACAACACTCTCCTCCAAAAGTGGAACATATTTCTTGTACCCACCATTAATGAACTCCTTCACTCCTGGAAAGATATAGGTCAAGTCTTGATCACCAATCACAAACTTCGTCGGCACCTTGATCTGCGCCCCTGTCCACGGCGCCGTCAGCTCCCAACTCCTGCAAATGAAACGATACTCGTAGTTAGTTCCACCACGTACTACTTGATCGTATCCTAGATAAAAGACTAGTCTGATGCATACAAATCCATGGCTCGATAGTAGTTCAAGCCCCCGGTGAAGCCGGTTTTGTCGAAATTAGCAGCGTAGTAGTCTACGTCTTCCTTAGTGAGCCATGGGGGCGGTTCCATTGCAGGCCCTTTGAACAGAACGTCCAGACCTACCTCCACCGGGATGCACGGTGGATTCGGATCCCTCGTCGCCATAAACGTCTTAATGATTGTTGCAGTGTCGATTGTTGCGAAGGCTGCCTCTACTTTTCCTACTTCCTACCAGCAAATGGAGCAATAAAACATCCTAGTCAATGCTCCGTTTCTATTTAGCAAGTAGCGTGATAAACCCTAATTCGTTACTAATTCGCAGTAATTTGTCAAATCGTAATAAATTAAGAGAGATTAAACCAATTACATATACCTGAAATCTGCACATGTAGAAAGAATCACCAAAGGCGTTCCGATAGCCCTGGATGGTTTTCACATTAGGGTTCCTGGGTTGAAAAATGACGCTAGTATTGACCAGAGCTCGGATTCGATCCGGGCGGAGCATACAGAACCACCAGGCGATGATGGCGCCCCAGTCGTGGCCGACGAGGAAGACCTTCTCCAGCCCCAGGCAGTCGAGCAGCGCCACAAGATCCCCGACGATATGGAGCAGAGTGTAGCTGCTGGACTCCGCCGGAGCATCGGTGCCGCCGTAGCCGCGGAGGTCGGGGGCGACGGCCCGGTAGCCCTTGGCGGCGACGTCGACCATCTGGTGGCGCCACGAGTACCACAGCTCCGGGAAGCCGTGGAGGAAGAGCACCGCCGAAGGCCCCTCCCCGGCCTCCGCCACGTGCATGCTGAGGCCGTTGACCGTCACCTGCTTGTGCGATATTTGCTCCATTTCTCTTCACAGTTTCAGCCTTCTTTGTTGCTACATATATACACATACATACATTTATATATATTATACTCACATATTGCCTTTATTGATTAAATTAATTAAATCCCTTGTCTTTGCCGTCTAGTTCTTTCTCTGCTAGCACTTGTCTTAATCGAATACGCCGTCTACCTCCATTTAGAGGCTGGTTTGCATTTATTTATTAATTAATATAGTTTCTGGGAAAAGCAGTAAAAAAACCTTTAAACCAACACATTCAAAATGACGAATAGCTATAGTGTATGATCGTGTTTTCCTCGTATTTAAACTTAAGACATTCAAAGGTTGTCGCCACCACCCCTTATAACAAATACTCTCTCCTACATTATTCATGGATTTGTTTGATCAAAATAAGTAAGTATTTTATTTACTTTTTAATCATAGAATTTTTGTTGTCGCTATTTTTTTTCCTTTTTATAAATTATGTAGTGTGTACTTGTCCCAATGTCCAAGTAAGAAGGAACAATAGTGTACTATAAAATGACATAACTCAAATTAAAAAGAAATAATAGTGCGGGCGGTGTATCGGTGTTGTCCACTGTTTTAATTGCCGTATGTAAAATGTCACTATTTAAAAACCCTTTTGAACTGGGAACAATTATTGAGACATTAAATAAATATGTAATAGGTTGTTTAGTGTGGCCACAGTAGGGCTGCGTTTGTTGAAATAATGTATGAATAGGCTAAAGTCAAATAGATAAACTAAACAAATTATAATTATGAAGACCAAACGACACAAGGAATCGATAAGATGATCCACAATGTGTTTGAAAGTTCGATATTAACAACTTGTTAATAATTGATTATTTGGGTTCTTATCTAAAAAAGATTCAGTAGTGTAGTATGTTATGTAGGGTGAAGAATCCAATGTGGTAATCAAGTAATAATAGATAGATAGTGCGAGCCAAGGATGTATCATGTGAGCTACAAATGTCCGTGGGCTTTAATGATCCCTACTTATAATTAAAAGTAGTTTAAATTGATAATAGTCATATTAGGACTAGTAATCTCGAATATATCACCAATTTTATTTGGAAGATTTGATGATCAACGCCTGGTTAGTAGGGCTGAAAATCGGGACGGGATTGGGTACCTGTCCTGAAGTCTCGGTCTCAAAATTATTCATTTTTGTGGTCTCGATTCTGGTTTCGATCAGGACTTTGGGAGTCCCGAATTCTGAAATTGAAAAATTTTAAATCTCGGTCCTGATCTCGAATAAAATTGTCCTGAATTTATAAAATTAATCCCGACTCGAGTCTCGAAAATTTTCAAAATTTCAATTTCAGTCCCAGTCCCGATCCTGAAAAATTTGAGACTCGGAGTCCCGATCCCGATCTTGAAAACTTCAAAACTCGGAATCATGAATTCCACCGGAACTCGAGTTGAGGCAGGAAAACTTCCAAATTCTCATCTCAAATTCTCACTCCTATGAACAATATTATGAACTACTACCACACAACATCGATTTTTTTTATTAATTTGTGATAAATACATTATATATTTTTTTCTCATAATCCATCAAAAATTGTTATAATACACAAATTTTACATAAGATTAAATTTTAACAAAATCAAAATGTTGATACGACATAAATATGTTGACATGATATTTTTTAATTTATTAGATTTTGAAAATTTAAATAAATAATACTTTTTCCGTCTCATTAATAATGAAATATATTCTAAAAATTAATATTCCCTCGATTCAAAAAAAATTAAAGTATTGTGTAAGAATCATCACGAATTTAAGAAAAAAATTGAAAATATATTCTTAATGGTAAAAGTGTTTAATAAAAAAAATATAGATAAATTTAAAAATAGTGAATATTATGTGATACTAGGTTAAAAAACGAAATAGTACACTTTTTGTACTATAAAGGGAGTATAAATTTGAATATTTGCAATAAAAATAAGCACAACTAAATAAATTTAAACATAATTATTTTGTCCAAATTTAAGTCAGTTTATAAAGTATAATAGTCGTTTTCTAGAGTATACTTGTATTAAAAATTTATTTAACATGAAAATAAAAAATTGTATGGAACTAACACCAATATGAAGAATTAGGCTATATCATCTTGATTTTTGTCAAAATATGATTTCTTGGAACTTGATAAATATGTAAAATTTTATGTACTTACAACACTAAAATCTTAAAACCATGCCACAAAGCAATCCAATCATCTTCATATTATACCACGAAGCTTAGCTTAGATTCATTAAACACTAAAGTTGTACACTAATATAGGGGTAGTAGTTAGTAATATGAACATTAATATAGGGGCCACTCCACAGGACAGACTTTAAACAAAAACAACAAAAGCCAACACCTACCTCTCTACAATGCTGCAGTTGTTTCAACAATCAAGTCATTCTTAACCACAGCAGCTCCAAAACTGCTTTTCACTGCTTCAATGGAAACGCTCTGTTGCTCATGTCCATAGTGCAGGCGACAAACGGGCATATAAACATCAGCGCCACCAATTACCTCGGTTTGCAGTTCGCCCGTCTTCCTCAGAGTGAAGAAAGCCCGTTTGCCACAAAGCTCGCATCGTGCAGTAAGCTTTGTGACAGTATCAGCAAGGGGAATGATGTCTAGCACAGACCCAAAACTCCTCCTAATAATGGCCATCACAGATTGCATTTGTATTTAGATCAAGAATCATATTATCCAATATAGAACTAATAGCATCTGCTTTAGATTTGAGTGACTAATACCTCAAGTAATCACCATCAAGGCCAGCAATCACTACAGTTTTGCCATCAAGATCAGCTGCCTCACAGCAGAAATCATAGAGGTCGCCAAAGAATTGAGCTTCATCAATGCCAATAACATCCAACTGCCCACAGTTACACATATCAGTGGATTATTGTTGAAGCAAAGCAAGCATCAAAATCTAGATCATAAATGAATATTCACTCATATTTATTGCATAAACTAGTCAACCAACTGCAAGATTTGGCTACATTAGGTTTCTGAGGGCTTCAGCACTATATCCATCTACCACAATACTAATACAAGATGAGAACTTTGGTAAACTTAGCAAGTCTAAAACGAGCAAACACTCGAATGAAATCAAACATGAAACATTATCATGTGTTTTTGAGATGGGACAATCATAATAAGAGTTTCACATCAGAAACTGAAATTCAAGACAGGTACAATTTCATAAAATATGAAAACATTTCCAGAGTAACTGAATTCCAGGATCTAAAAGTCTGGCCACAATTGAATCATGCATGACAGTATGTTTAAGCCCTAATTCTCACTGTAACAGATCAAAGAGGATATTTGTGAATATAGCAGACAATTTCAAGAAATCTACTATGGAACGAAGTATCAGATCACAGTAGAAGAATTATGAAGTTAAATTACCTTTTCATATGCCTCAGCACCAATTTCGCGCTTGAAGGAGGATAGATCTGGCAGAGGCCAACAAGGGAACTTGGTGCCGTCATGCGTGACGACTGCATCCACCGCGTATCGAGTGTCCTTGCTCGACTTAATCATCGCCACATTCCTGCAAAATGGATCCACCGAGTTTATTCGAATCGCACGAAGATCGTGAGCTCAGATCCGATCCCAATTTGAGAAAACAGTCTTTGCAGTTTTCGTCATTCGGGAACATAAATCAGAAGAGTCGTAATACCTGCCGGAATCGGCTTCGGCGGTGACGCGGCGGAGGAGGGCGGTGGATTTGCCGGCGAACATGGGGCCGACTATGACGTGCACTTCTCCGTGGCGGTGGTGGGGGGCGAGAAAAGGAGGCATGATTGGAGAGAAGTGGAATAGTGGGAGACGAGGGTAGTTGGTAGTGGTTGGTAAAGGTTGATTATTCTGCAATTGGAGTCGCAATTTATAGTCGACGATCAAGGTTGAAACTTTTTGCGTTGGAAATGGAAACCATAGTTGTAGACATTTTGAAACATAAATCGAAATTTGAGAGGGAAATTTGAATCAAAATTGAAGCTTGCAGAGTACTTTTCAACCGCCATTAATCCCTTTCTGTGATTAGCCACCTACTTACCATAATTTGATTTTCTTTCAATTAATATGTACCCACTAGATTTTGGATTTCTCCCAAAAAAAGAAAAGCATTTAGATAATGATACATCATACATGTATTAAGTAACCCAATAGCTTCTTCAATTATGAAAGAAACCCAAATCATGCTTATTGAAAGAGTTGCATTCAAGAAAAGCAACAAAGTTGCATATTGTAATTTGTAATTGTACATGTGTGCAGGAAAGCAATGAATTACTCAAGAAAAGATGTGAACTAATAATTGATTAAGATTCAACACAAACATATGAGGTTAAAAGAAAGCACTACTGCCATAAAACACCCTTGCTGCCTTTTCTTTCCCCTTTTCACCTTCAGCAACATTCATTTTTGCTAGAGCATCTGTGAACTCCTGCATACTTTTCATGTACATGTCAACTATCTCCTCCTGCATCATTTTTTCTTCACTCTCAACACCAACACCATTTATTTGGGATTCTGCATCATCATCATTTCCATCATGACCATCATCATCAACTTCACTACCAGATATCTTAGTTGTATCTGCACTGTCTCCTTGATCAACATCAATGGGGCAGCTCAAGTACTCAGAAACCATCCTTGTGTGTTCATTCACCATTGCTTCATCAGGAAACTCAATCTTCTCAAGTACTTCACAGCTATCTGCAGCAACTAATACACCTTCTGAGCACTCATCACTTGATATTTTCGTCATCTCCATCGCCGTTAAGAGACCATCGTACTCGAAAGATAACTCAACGAATCCAGACGGAGAATGGAAGATGTCGCTTGAAGAAAGCTCGAATTCTTTTGCTGCCTTTCCACTTTTGGATACAACATCGCACAGTGGCAGCAGCAAGAATCCCAGCAGCTGATCATCAAGATAGTTCTTGATTCGACTCATCATCCATACCTCTAATCTCAAACATGATTCCATGCTTGAGATATTCAATCTCAAACTCTCCTTAAAGACCGGATTTTGTCCACCTCCATTAACGACCTTTGTTGAGATTTTGCTTTCTGGTTTGTCATTGAAGAAAATCTTGATGTAGACATCTTGGTTTTGATATATGCAAATGTTGCGTATGTTTCTTGCTTGATGTATGCAGATTTCTACCTGGCCGATGAATTTCTCTGTGTTTCTCGAATCATCCATTATTGCTGCAGAGATCAAACTTAAAGAGTTATTTCAACATGACAGGCTGGTTATGCTTATGCTCCATAGAAGGAGATTAGAATCAACTCAAAGTTTCAGGCTTTCAGCAGCAAAATAAGTTAAGATCATTCAATCACCTCAGCTTAAGCTTAAATCAAGATATGACCATGTCTATATATGACCTCGAGTTAAGGTAATTACTTATAATTTGTTTTCACATGATGCAGCAAGAAAATCAATTAAACTAACAAACAAGAATGGTGCAAACCTGGTAGTTTTCTTCAAGAACGGACCAGACTGAAAAACCAATGCAAGGACGGAAGCAAGAGAAGTGCAGTTTCTATTCATGGGTGTCTGAAGAAGGAGAATATGAGACATGAAGTACTAAACATGAGAATATAAAAGAGGAAGAAGAAAACAAGAAACTAGTCAAATAGGATAGCCAATGGCATTTGAACAAGTTTCACTTCTGGGCTCACCTGGGGTTGATTTTGGAATTTTGATTTTCATATTTGAATTCAACTTTCTTCTGTTAGTCTCATAATCAACACTAATAATACAAATCATAATTATCTACATTAATTACGGTGTTTCTTTATTTTGTGACTTGTCTATGTTATTTTTCCCTTCCCTTTCTTTTACCTGTTTCTTTTTTTACTTCCCTCTCTTTTTCTGGGAGACAAGAATTGTTCTTCAAGACAAAATCTTTGATATAATAAATCTTCAGAAACAGACGGATTCAGATTGCATGTAACCTAACGATTTAGAAACAGCCAAACAAACTCAACAAAGGGTGAGTTTTTTTTCTTTTTCTTTTACCTGCATTGTACTGACCATTCTTACCTCACTCGCACTAAATTAAATCTGCACTAATCTAAAGAAACTTACTTAAGGGTTTTGTCACATCTCTGCGAATTGCGAATACTTTATGGGTGTAATTGTAAAGGTGTTCTTAATCAATCTTATAAGTGACTGAAAAAAGGCATTCTTTTTAGTAGTGGTGGTTCTTTAATTTATCTTATGGTATATGGAATTTTAGCACTAATTAGTGGGTGGGGTAGAGAACAAAGAAGTTTCAATCTTTTTTATGGGTTGGTGGTGAGCTCTTGTGTCCCGGTGGTTGTGCACAAGAAGTGTTCGATCTTTTGCCTCCCCGAAAATGTATATACAGTTAGTTTCGAGCTCCTTGTTAATTTCAAAATCGAATCTTTTCGATCAAAATGAATGCATTTTTAAACAAACTGAAGTTATCTGGAGTGTTTGATAGTTTGGATGAAGTCTTATGCATCATAGAGTCTACGTGATACATTCTTTTGTGGAGTTTTAGTGGAATTCAATGTTTATTCTTTAGTGCAGGATCTACAGTAAGAATGGGGGCGAGTGTGGTGGGAGAGAAGGTGATTCTAGTTCCTTATATGAAGGAGCATGTACCCAAGTACCATGCTTGGATGCAAGACCCTGCTACCCTCCAAGCCACAGCCTCCGAGCCGCTTACGCTCGATCAAGAATACGAAATGCAGCTTTCATGGGTTCAAGACCCCCTAAGTACGCATCACTATTACCCTATTTAGTTATAAACTTGGTAACTTTATTCAAGAGTGCCGAATCACCTGTGTGCCTTCTGATAGTTTGGCTTGTTTGGCAGAGCAAACTTTTATAGTGCTGGACAAAGAATTAGTGGTTGGAGAGTTCATCCACGGGGAGCCCCATACAGAAGGTCATTTCACTTGCTCTATAATAGCGATTAGTAGAACTCTGTTTTAATGCTTGAGAGAGAAGTTGGGTGAATCTCGCTTGGTAGAACTCCATTTTAATGCTTGAGAGAAAGTTGAGTGTGAATATGCAATGAGTAGAGGTACCCTGCTTCCTGCTTAAGCACTTCATTGTTGTGCTTACTTCATTTTCTAGTAAGAACTTGAGATGGGATGAGGATACAAAACTATAAATTACATTATCTAGTAAATTTGGGGATCAGATTATGAGATAAACAAAGAGGATTTTTTTTTTCTGTACTGCATAGAATTCCATCCTAATTTTACATAATGATTATTTTCAGCTATGGTTGGTGATGTAAATATATTTATGAATGACCTGGATGATCTCCGGATAGCAGAGTTAGAAATAATGATTGCGGAAGCAAAAAGGTACCTTTCACTAATATTTTGCTAATCAATCATCTAGCTTGATTGTCATTCACTTCCCCTTTTCATGATTTAAGTTGATAGTTTGCTATATTTTTGTACTCGTTTTTGAAGAACTTGGTTCTTGAACTGATTTTATTGTAAATACAAAGGACTTTATTAGTTCCTAGAGAACCTAATACGGCTCAAAGGACAAATCTGTGCGAGATCAATCTCCTGATCTCTAACTAACAAGAGAAAAATAGATGCATAGATGTAAGCATATTTTGTTGGTACGAGCAAATTAGGTTCACTTGGGGAGAGGCTTGGGAGCACTGGTTTGGGCGCAGATAGGTGGGTTCTGTAAGCCGCCGGTGAAGGTGAACTTGACGTTCTCGCATTTGGTGGTGGCCTCTGATCCTAGCTTTGGATCTCCGACGAATTTCATATCAATGTCTCCTATCTTGATATCCTGGCATGGCTTGCTTGAGCTGCATGAGAATATAAGCACTTCCGGAGTGCCGCTGGTCCCCTTAACGTTCTGAATGTTGACATTGCTAATCTGAATCAACGATGCTTTATCGAGGGAGCAGAGATTCCAAGGGCAGTACTGTTGGTCGATGATGACGGGATTGCTGGCATTATTCATGGTTAGGTCAACGAAGTTAAGATCGGTGATAGTCAGAGTGGCAGGGGCAGAGGGCCACGTCTTGATCCTCACACCGTTGTCTGTGTTGGTGAAGGTGCAGCCTTGTATGGTCACTCTTGTTATATCTTTCTCATTGACATTCTTTCCCAAGCTTCCGATGCTGATGCCGTGTCCCGGTCCGCATTTCACGTTCTTGATCATCACGTCTGCCAACTGATCCCCCATAGAGACACAGTCGTCTCCCGTTGCGATGTC
>JAPKLX010000015.1:4063461-4081913 GCA_026898415.1 Leonotis leonurus
GGTGTTGGTGATGCAATCGCATCCTTCCACGCTTTGTCAAGAGCCTATAATATGTAGAAGACAACCAAATCGATCTATGAATCAATTCTAAACATTAGAATGCAAGCATGCATGCATTCATGTTAGGCGTGTTAGCTAATAAGGTCTATATATATAATTAATTAATTAATTACCTCAGTTATATCATTTTCGGGCCCCACTCCCTTAACGTCGATGACCTGAGCGTATGCAGACAGTGGCAACACAAGAACAAGTGCTACCAAGAATAGTTGTTTCTGTTCCATAATGATATATTAGTTTGTTTGGTTTTTGATGATGAGATGATGAATAAATTATTAGGCTGGGTTCTGAATTTATACTAATTAAGCTAGTAGTAGTAGTAGTGTGATGCATAATGATGGTTGAATTACCACTTCTTACGGTCTTAAAACACGGTGGTTCCCTAAAACATTCGAAGATTAGAAACTCTATTTTAAGTTGACCTTTTCTTAGCTTAACCATAATTGAATAGAGTAGTGGCTTGCAGTTAGATTAGGTAGAAAATCAAGATGGATCATTGTCGACGTCTCATTCTCTTGAAACATGGTTTCCTTTGGGAATGTTTGAAACTCTATTTTTAGTAGACCTACCTATATTTAGTAACATCCTATATAAGTCATGTTTACTATGCTATCTTTATATGTAACATAAGAAATTCAAATTTATCTTAGAATATAAGTGACCGTAATATCTTAACTAAACTACACTTCGTATTAGGAAACAATGATTTTGACAACAAAACTATATTGTGTGATATTAAAAATAATTCATTTATTTGTTATTTCTTGCAATAACTTGAGATTCTTTATACATGGACATGGACTCTTAGGGAATTCAGCAGGCGCGCGCGCGCACACACATATATATTTATTGATAAATACATTCAGTTTTAAAGACTGTAATGAAGGGCTCGAACCTAGGACTTTTTTCTCGAGCATTAACATCATATATAGTTTATTTTGATAAACTTATAATTTCCGCTTTTAATTTTCTTAGATATTCCTAGGCCGGTATGATATCAGATTCATCATACGCTCTTATGTTATGCTTCGTACTCAGATCATCTAATTTAACAACTTTATTACGCAGCTTGTTCCAACATCACTCACTCTAGCTATTAAGTTTCAAAGAACATTTATTTGCTTTTAATAGAATAAGGTGAAAGAAGGCACTAATAGTATCGATTGGAAAGGAATATGTTATATTTTAGTGTTACTAACGTTAACTGAGATTCCCAAAAGTAGTTTTATTTAGTTTTTTCATACATATCCCTCCTGATCGATACAACCCTATTCAATAAAACAACCTATTATTACTCAACTGGAATAAACAACTGTTTCAAGGTTTGCCTATAGTTGTTCGGGCTATCCTCATTGCGTTCATTTTTCACAGTCGTGGCAAAGGACTAGCAAAAGAGTCGATCTTGCTGATGATGGCGTTTGCGGTAAAGAATTTTAGTATCCACACCTTCTGTGCAAAGATAGGCACATCAAATGAAGCTTCACTGAATCTATTCAAAAAATTGGTGAGTCCCTTCTCTCTCTCATGTACTCATGCAAGCCCGTATCGTATTTGCACGCACTCTATCTCTCTCATGCACACATGCAAGCCCCATAATACACGAGTATCGTGACTGGGGAGTAAGCGCTTCACACTTTTTCTGCAGGGCTTCACGGAGACTTCTTGCAGTGAGATCTTCAAAGAGGTGAGCATGCCATCCTTTTGCAGATACAAGCACTTCCATTATGTAGTATCAATGATTCCAAAGCAATGCCTTTGTTGGGAGTTGAGACCTTTATATTTCTTATGGTGCACACAGGTTACCTTGGAATTACCCGTAATCGAATCGAAGAGGGAGGAACTGCATCACCTGTTAAGCAATGCTACAACTCATTTTTGATCTGATGCATCTCATTCTCATCAAGTAGTGAGGAACTGCATCAACTATCAGGCAATGCTACAACTAATATGTATCTCATTCTCATAGCAAGATACAAATATTTCCCTTTTAGGCATTCAAAAAGGGTTTAGATTCTTAGACTGAACTCTTTTGGGTTGATAAATTTGTTATGAAAATAAAAATTCCCTTATCTTTGTGCAACTCTAGTATGTAATTGAAAAGTTGTATGCATTAATTAGTTTCGGACTTAAGTTGTATTTTCCCTTATATTAACTCCCATCTCAGCTATTCAAGAATTAGTCACGTTGTACCGCCGATCGCTTCGCCGATTGTTGCTCCACATATTTTTATAATTTTATATAAATTGATATTTATAATAAATCGCCCCTGAAGTAAAAAATTATGCGTACGCCTCGAAGTGAGGACATGGGGTGTGTATATTCCATTGTATGCCTATGAGTACGTTGATTTATATGCAAGATAATAGGAAGAGAGAAATATCTTTTAAAAAATTGGATTACATTAAAATTAAATTATATAATCGTCCATCCATTATCGTGAATATTAACTCACTATCACCAGATCAACACATGCACGCTATATAAAAGATGTAGATATTGGTGTGCGGAATGTGTTGATCATTTATTGGCTTTGATTTAGGTTCGGAGTTGCTCTTACAAGTGAAGTCATCAATTTTCTCCTACTTCTGATATATTTGAAATAAAAAAAATGAAACATCTTTTCTTTTACAATCGGCACAAAATAAAATTATTACCCATTTAGTTTTATTACATAAATAATGTTCTCTCATATGTATTCGAGAACAATCAATTAATCAATCTATGGGTCTAAAGAAACCATATTTCTTACGTCTCTCAATCTCACTAGTCAAAATTCGTTTGTCTCGTAAATAATTGGTGCAAAAGTAATATTTTTCTAATATTTTTAAAGATGTATGTGGTGTTGGGAGCTTGGAGAAATCATATTTCACAAACGAGTA
Source organism: Leonotis leonurus (assembly GCA_026898415.1). Classification (NCBI taxonomy): domain Eukaryota; kingdom Viridiplantae; phylum Streptophyta; class Magnoliopsida; order Lamiales; family Lamiaceae; genus Leonotis; species Leonotis leonurus. Next base: position 4,066,401 of record JAPKLX010000015.1, read on the forward strand.
ATTGTAATACAATTATTCATGTTCACATGCATTATTAATTCACAATAAATTATTAAGACATTATTAAAGGGGAAGCGGTGGAAACAAATATGCTTGTGACTTAATTGAAATTCTTATTGTTTCAAATATTGAAACAAATATAATAATTCAGATACAGATCGTAGTCTTCCAAAAAGGGCGACTTATGACCTGGCCTTATTTATAAAATTGGCTACAAATTAATCTTTATTTGCATATATAGTGGTTTTATGGCATTGAATTATTACCGGCTATGAAGTGACCATACATTAATGTTATAACAAATTAATAATTATTAAAAGACAATAATACCATAAAATCACTATAGGGATTGGGACATGAAGTTGCACTATATTTCCCCCTTTTATAATAAAGTATTTGCATATCTAAATAAGCATGCACCTTCTTCATGTTAAAATTGACATTTTGTTTCTACTTGGTACTTCTTTCTATATCAATTCAACTCTACATAACGTACAATTTAATTCAGTGTAGTGTTAAGGACCTATTAGGAATTGAACCATAACCATTCAACGTATGCACCAATTCTACATGAAAACACATATAATTATTAATTGAGTACAACTATCAACTCTATAATTGCCGAGTCATAAACATATTAAAGTGGTTGATCCTTTTGTATTTATTTATACTTTTGCAATAAAGGAAGTAAGATTTTCAATCAAGAGGATGAGGAGTTGTTGAGAGGTGGACGAATGAGATATCCCAAAAATATACTTCATATATCTCATTATTTATGATCAAAAGGTTAATAAAATACTCACAGTTATGATCAAATGAAGTTATAAATAATGGTACGAGAAAAGTAATATACTACTAATATAATCATAATTTTGATCAAACGAAGCCATAAATAATGGAACGGGTGGCTACTAATATAAATAGAAAAATCAAGAATAGTGAAATTCATGCAAAACTTGAACCCCTTTGGACTTTCCTACCTCCTTCCTTGTCTACTTCTCTCACCTCATCTCATGTCATCTCATGTCATGACTTGGCTAAGCTACTATTGAATTCCCATATTCACACACACAAACACACACACACACAACACACAGTAGAAGTAGTCAAGACTCCCAAAGTCATCACCTACATCTTTCTACCACGCGCCTACTTTTCTCCCATTCAGATTTGTTCTTGTGCTTTGCTTTCTATAAAGTTCCATTCTCCCTTCCCTCATTAATTAACCAAATACATCTATCAATCTTTGCTAGTCATTGAAGATGGGGAGCTTCGTGAAAAGTGGAGGCCTCTTTTGTGCTTTCTTGATTTTGGTCTCCTTGTTTGCACTTTCATGTAAGGCTCAGACTCAAAACTGCTCCACCTATGGCTTCTCCGATGGGAGAAGCTTCGAGAACTGCAAGAACCTCGCCGTTCTGAACTCGTTTCTCCACTGGACCTACGATCAGAGCGCCCACACCGTCGATATAGCCTACCGCCACACCCAGATCAACTCCTCCAACTGGGTGGCGTGGGCCCTCAACCCCACCGGCTCCCGCATGATCGGCGCCCAGGCCTTGGTGGCCTTCGTGGGCCCCAACGGCACCGTCGTCCCTTTCACTTCCCCCATCACTACTTACAGAATCTCCTCTCTGCAACCGGCCTCACTCAGCTTCGCCGTTCCCTCTCTCTCCGCCGAATTCGTTGGGGATGACGAGATCATCATCTACGCCACCATTGAGCTCCCCCAGGGAAAGACCAGCTTCAACCACGTCTGGCAGCACGGCGATGTTTCCGGCGGCACCGCCCGCGCCCACCCCACCACTGCCGATCACCTCACCTCCATCGGCACCATTGATTTTGCCTCCTCCTCCGCCTCGCCGGAACCTGCTCCGGCGGCACCTCCCTCCACTCCCACCACGCCGGCAACACCAACTTCCACAAATGTGAGTAATTATATATACACTTATTGATTATTCAATTTCAAGTATAGATAGTGATTTTGGATTTTGATTTGATGATGATGATGATGTGCAGAACTGCCCGGCGCATAGTTTCTCCGGCGGCAGGACATACTCGAACTGCAACACCCTCCCCGTCCTCAACGCCTTCCTTCACTGGAACTACCGCGAGAGCAACAACACCGTCGATATAGCCTACCGGCACTCGGCGGTGAGCAGCTCCAACTGGGTGGCGTGGGCGTTGAACCCCACCGGAAGCGGCATGATCGGAGCTCAGTCCCTGGTGGCTTTCACGGCCTCCAACGGCTCCATGCGCGCCTACACCTCCCCAATCACCAGTTTCAGAACCACACTGCAAGAGGCCCCACTCAGCTTCGCCGTTCCCCCCATCTCCGCCGAATTCGTGGGCGGCGATCAGATCATCATATACGCCACCGTCCAACTCCCCGCCGGCTCCACCAGCTTCAACCAGGTATGGCAGCACGGCACCGTCTCCGGCGACGCCCCCCAGCAGCACGCCACCTCCGGAGACAACACCCGCTCCGTCGGAACCATCAATTTCGCCACCGGCGCCACCACCGCCGCCGGCGGAGGATCCAATTCCAGACAGCGCAAAAGAAACGTAAGCTTATAACAATAACAACACGAGTTTCTTTTTCATTACCACATAATTAACAAATTAAAGCAAGCAAGCCATTGATATCACTGTATATATACATATATAATAGGTTCACGGCGTGCTGAACGTGGTGAGTTGGGGGATAATGATGCCGATGGGGGCGATGGCGGCGAGGTATTTAAAGGTTTTCAAATGGGGGAACCCAGCGTGGTTCTACATCCACGCCACCATCCAAACCTCCGCTTACATCGTCGGCGTGGCAGGGTGGGCTACAGGAATCAAGCTCGGCAGCGAGTCCGCCGGAGTAGTGCAGACGACACACAGAGCTATAGGAATTACCCTCTTTGCCCTCGCCACGCTTCAAGTCTTCGCCCTTCTCCTCCGACCGAAGCCCGACCACAAGTACAGATTCTACTGGAACATATACCACCACCTCACCGGCTTCACCGTCATCGTCCTCACCATCGTCAACATCTTCGAGGGCTTCGACATCTTGGACCCCCAGAAAAAGTGGAAGAATGCCTACATCGGAATCTTGATTTTCTTGGGAGCCTCCGCCGCCGTGTTGGAAGCGTTTACATGGTTTGTTGTGCTCAAGAGGAAGAGGGTTTCAGATAAGCACCCACAACAACATCAAGCAACCACCAATGGCGGCAATGGTTACCATGCTTAGTGGTTACCATGCTTAGCTTTTCTTGGACAAATTTCATTCATTTTGACTACCTGCGGCTGTACAAATTTCTTCATCATTATTATTATTATTATCGTTTGGGATTAATTAATTAGTAGTATTGTACTATAATCTGAGGATTTATTTTGTCATGTGACGTACACAGAGGTAGCTAGGGGCACTTGTATTTTTCTTGTTGTTTATAGTACATGTTGATATACACTACTACTATTCTTGGTTGCTTACTTATTGACCTACTATCACGATTCACACCTATATTTATATTATTTAACTGATTAATTTAATTAGGGATTGGAGTTATATTATTAATTTAATTGGGATTTTAATTATTTCCGGTCAACTATATAACACACCGACCGCGTCTGTTTCCGGACATCCCATTTGTCCACACTACCTAACCTCTAAATATCATTTCAATATAAATATATAGAAGAAAAGTCACTTTTGCACTTCCATTTATATATATGTATATGGGAAGAGATCAAGTCAAACAAGAAATGTGAAAGGAAATATTATTTTCCATTTCCAATTTGCATGACATACACACGTATAATTACTTTTAGATCGAAATTTATTGTTATAACAAATAATATTTTATCTTCAATAAATTTTAATTAAAATGTTGGTGGTGAAACACTCGATTTTATCCGTCTAATTATATTGCTTAATTATTGTATCTAATAAAATTAGCCAGTTGGTGTCGTTCATTGTTTGTTATTAACGATTTGTTATTGGAATTTTACAAATACACTTTGGATATATCTAATTAGATTAGCAAGTCATCAATGAAATTTCCAATTGCAAGCTCATTTGTTCGGCCGGTTAAGACTTGTTTCATACATATCCGAAAAAATTGTTCTATTTTAAATATGTGTTGCATTAATATATATGAAATTGATTAGGTTGTGTAAATCATGTGAGAACAAAATTATATAGAAAAATTTATGTAGATTACTTATTATTTTAATAAAGTAATCATTATTTATAACACTTTATAATGCATTTTTAAATATGAGTCGATATATCTTCAATTCCCTTCAATATATTTTATACATAAATTTGATGTATTAATAAATATGCATAATAATAATAAATTATATAAAGATCAATAGTTGAAATATTTATTTTTAATTTCTAAAAAATATATATACTAAATCTTACATCATTAATCATATCATAGGTCATTAATATATGATCATATTATAGAGTTAGTGAACGAGATGATTTATTATTTAATGGTATAATATTTTCTATTGAATTACTAATATCTGAGAGTTAAAATTTTATGCTATATATAAAGAATTGAAATTACTATAAATAACTAATTCATTTAATTAATAGCTCTCATAATGAGGTCGCTATTTTTATTCAAATCAAATAAAAAGAACTTACAAACATTCAAGAAAGAAAAAAAAAATTCGATGACACTAAATTCTCTCATCGAACCATATATCTCCCAACAAAGGAGCTAGGGGTGCAACAACAACTAATTTATAAGACAAGACATGCAGCAAAAGGTGCATGGGCTCGCATCAGTGCACAAAACACTGGTAATGGAATGAACTTAAGCGGCGGCGACCGGCGGGAAGAGCTTGCCGGAAAGCACAGGCTTGATGTTTCCACATTCGGAAATGGCGGTTCCGTTGGGTCCATGGTACTCGAGATTAATGTCGGCTAGCTGCACATTATCGCAGGGGACCCCCTTGCTGCATTGCAGCTTTATTGCAACCTTGGTGGCGGATGTTCCTCGAATGTTCTTGAAGCTGATGTCGCTGAGCTTGATGGTGGAAGGCACGTTGAGATCGCACTGGTTGTGGGGGCAGTACTCCTGGTCGATGTAAATGGGGTTGCTAACGTTGTTCATGATGATGTCCTCGAAGTGCAGGTCCTTGGCCACGCCGGGTTTAGCCGAGTGGGGCCAGGTCTTGATTCTGCAGCCGAACATGGTGCTGGTGAGTGTGCAGTTCCTGACTATGACGCCGGACACGTCCTCCTCGTTGGTGTACTTGCCAAGGCTGCCGATGGCGAGGCCGTGGCCGGGACCGCACTGGACCTTCTCGACGGTGATCTGCTGACAGCCGTCTCCTAGGGAGATGCAGTCGTCTCCGGTCTGGATGATGGTGTCAGTGATCTTGACGCCGTTGGACCTTCCGATGTGGATGCCGTCGGTGTTTTTGCTGTCCTCCGGGGCGTTGATGACGGCCCCCGTCACCGTCAAGTTCTGGCAGTGGAGCAAGTTTATGTGGAACTGCTTGCTATCAAGGGACTTCAGTCCTTGGAGTATTGAGTTGGTGATCTTGACAAACCCTAGATTCTGTATTCAATTGATATTTCTATTAATAATTGAATCGAATTTATTATTAATAATTATGCACTCCGACTATATTCAAAAACAGTTAAAAAAGATAGTAAAAGATAAATTTCGAACAAAATATAAAAACGACAATCTTTAGCCAATTTTGAGTACTACTAATTGGTATGAATTCGGAATTTATACTATTCATACTTAAAAGTGGCTAAATTTTGTCGTTTTCATATTTAGTTCATAATTTATCTTTTACTATCTTTTTTAGCTGGCAACACTTACAATGGACAAGGCGGCACACTTGTTGGATTTGAGACAATCGGCACCGTGCCAGTCGTTGACGGTCCAGCCCGCTTTGCCTTGTCCGTTGAAGATGCCGCCCAAGAGCTGGAATTCATTGATGCCATCGAATGTGATCCAACTGGATTGCCCTTTCAACTGGTTCTGGTCCATCGGGGCCAAGAACTCAGCCCCGAAGGCCTGAATCACGGACGGGCCCTGGCACGGTCCCGTGAATTTCATCGGCCCAACCATGTACTTTCCCTCAGGGATTACTATTTTTGCCGGCCCCACTGCCTTGCATGCCTCATCCCACGCTTTCACGATCACCTATTCTCATATCATACAAAAGTGTACGTTAATATAAACTTTTTCTTTTTTGCACGTAAAATAAAAAATATCGTAAAAGATAAGTTATATTTAGCGAGATGGATGAAGTAATATTGTTTAATATTAGTACCCCGCTATCGTCGGACTTGCCATCGGCCTTCGCACCAGCATTCTTGACGTTGATCTCCAATGCCTGGATTTCCGCCACCAACACGGCGGCCACCACCACCATCCATATCCATGCACCCATCTTTATTTTTTATTTTATTTATTTACCTGTATTTTTATTTTATTGGATGTTTGTTCCTCTCTTTATTCGCTCTCTCTTTTTTTTTTTGTCTATGTTTCTTCATGGTTTGTAGTGCTTATTTATAGTTCTTGTGCTCCGACATTATTGTTAATGATCTGCGGGTAAAAGGGATCGTTGATTAACAAACGTGAGGTAACAAAGGCTTGGGCCTAAGTTTAGTAAGAAACCTTTCAATAACATCCACGTCCTAATTAAGGTTCCACAACTATAGCAAACGTATAGGACCTCCTCTTTTACGTCCCATTTTCTCTCCAACATCACTAGCTACTCATTGGCTATTCGGATATTTTATTGCCTAAACATGTGACATCTATGTTACAATTACTACGAAGGTGACGTGTAATAATTAATGAGTTAAGACTCAATATATATTTTTTATTTATATATATCATAAATCTTGACTTTAATCATGTCACGTGTCAGTGTCGTTGTCTTAGTACAACGAAAGATATCTCATTCTGACACATGATTATGCAATAGAGGAGGCTTATGTGATGTGAACAAATATTACTACAACATAACAAATATTTTGCATAACTGTAAATTTTGGCTGTTTCCTGTAACAGTCGCATACCTAAACATCAGTTGCATTACAAATATAACTCCTCAAAAATGGAAGCACATAACATCAATAGAGAGAGAGATACATTTATAAAAGCATTTCCAAACTGGTATTACATGAGAAGGGTGCATTTGCTTTTGTTCTCATATCAACACATTTCTAGTACAATTTCATAGAGTACACTTTAAATGAGAAAGAAAAAAAATTGCGCTCTTTGGTAACCACTCAAAAAATATAATAAAACAGACGCTGCTTTTCCCTACAGCTCTGATCATTCGCTAAGAAACTTGCGTTTTTTGGAGGTGTTCATGTAAGGACGTGATTCCCATTCTATCGGAGCTTCGTCTTGATCTATTGTTCCTAGTTTTATCTGAAACGCGAAAGATTTGCCATGAAAACTTGATCGATAAGGAGTCATTAAAGACGTGCATTTCTAGACTAATATGTGTGTCAGCTGAGCCACAAGGGTACCATGAATTACGATCAATTCATACTAGTTAAGAAACTTGATGCATCACAAAATGATTATATAACTAATAGCCTCAAGCAACAAAGCCTATTGAGGAACTTTAAATCAACTTTTAGGATCTGAACTTATTCTATACCTTGTAAAGCGCCATTTCGAAGCGAGGGCCAATCTCTTTCAGTTCGACTGATTTAGGACCACCACATTTCTCGTAGACATGATGCCTGCATTAAAGATGAAGTCAGAACAATGATTGAATATGACAACTGGCAGAAGATGCAGAAACAAGCATAAACTAAATTGTCCATCTCCAAGCTTCCTATACATCGCTGCTTAACTTGAAGAATTGTTAAGAGATTCCAATGACAAAATACAATTGTGCTTGATTTCAAATGACATGCCAAGAATATATGTTTTATAACAACTCAATGCTAAACAATATCATCTTAAGGACAGTAAACTTAATTGCAATTTCATCTCAATACTTAAGAAGCTCAAATTAAATGCATCACTAGAAAAATAGGTCGCAAATTTAGACAAAAACAAATCAAGAAGAAACCAACCTGAATGAAATATAATCATCCTTACAAGCAAAGGTGATTATGCGTTTTGTATCTGGTTTTGGTACAGGAAAAAGATGCTTCAAGATGTTTGCAGTCCTCTGACCTAGCTGAAGAAAATAAAATAAAAAATCCATGATAATCACAACTAAAGTAACAAGCAAAAGAAAAGTTGAAAACTTGAAATAGTTGCCTTTCATTGACAAAGATGTGAAAGTATAAAAACTGACAGATATACATATAAGTTTTGTTTCAACATCATCTAGCATCCTTCAAAGGTATATATGTAGAGGCAGGATAGTAAAACAACTAAGAACAATCAAAGCAACTGTTTTCAGTATTCAGTAACACTACTAGTATCATCTTCAAATATAGTGAAACTACATAAATTTTCTAATTAGTACATATCAAATGATAATAACTACAGAACGCCTAATTAAAAGAATTATCAGATTAACAAATACCAACTTCACTTAATATACAGAAGCCAATTGTGATTTGATCCAGAGAGTATAAATGTAATTTGTATAACTAAAAAATATGAATGGTTGAATAGCTTCAGTGAGAAGATGGCCTATACCTACTTACATTGATAATATATTCTTTGTTATCCATAGAAAGCTTCACTACTAGAGCATGTAAAATACCCACAACCAGACAGGTTTGTGCCAAGTTATCTACAGTACCCATTCATAACGCATACTCTTAGAAATTCTCAAGGCAATTCCAAGCTTCAATTAGAAATTGCTCACTCTCAAAGAAGAAACAAGCAAAATTGAATGCATGTAATATAAGTTTTAATTGTTTGTAATATTCATCTTGGCAGGAGTATACAATTTAAGGACAAAGGAACATAATAGAAAAACCATGTGTATTTCCATTGGTTCTAAGTTTTCAGATTAGCCAGGACTAATCAATATAGAATAGTAAAAACAGAAGATACCCAATAAAGCAGATGTTCCAATTCAGTGCTGGAACTTGGATACCAAAAAGTTCTCCAAATTAAAATTCATCACTCACTTTAAATAAGTAAGACTGACCTTAGTGCTTAAACTGTCAATAATCAAATGTGGGTAAGCCTCGGACATTGTTCCAATAGCTTTCTTGTCCTTGATATCATGTCTCGTGACCTACATGAGATTCTTTTGTCAGGACTCAGAACTATGTTGAAACTTAAAAAGAATGTCTAGATTTCAGAGTGTGTTTACTAACCACATTGTGCAATGAAAAGAATGCAGTAGGGCCAAAAGGTAGATGGCATATGCTCAGGCCAGTTGGCACACCACGATTTTCAGATACTGATATCACATCAGTAAAATCATGTGATCGGCAGGTTTCAATAATTTCAGAGATAACCTGAGATATAACATACCCATGGTGTTAGCATATGTGTAAAACGATAAGCTGATTTTAATCTTTTGTTTAACAGCATAAGGTATATAATGGGTTTTCCATAGGTGACCAAACCACAGGTAAACTGCAAGAAGTCTTATAGTGTTTATTGATAATTTCTATCATCTGGTTGAAGTATAAATAAATAAATTGACCTAACAGTATTATAAACTTAAAACATACAAGAAAAGCATGGAAAAATCAACAATTGGCCAACCTGACCACCACGATTCATTCTCTGTGCATTTGGAAAAACAAACTTCAATTCCTACAGTAATAAACAGCAAAACATCGATAAGCTCAAGGGCAACAGCAGAATATTATGAAAACGAGCTTAATGAAACTTGGCAACCTTTACAAACTGCGCAAGGGGAGCACTTGGATCGCGTGAAGTTATAAGCAAAATCTTAGGATCTCTTTCGTTTGCATTTGCATATTCGTCGTCAATGGTTGATCGGGGAACTATAATGAACAAAAAATCAAGTCCAGTTTGAACTCAAATCCATAAAGTTACCTCTTTTATCTTAATCATAAACATTAAACTGGGACACCTAACCCCAAGTTTCACTTTCACCCTACAGAAATAGCACAGCCATTCAAAAAATCCAAAAAAATATAGAATTTTAGAAAAGGAAATACCAGCAGTGTGCTCGTCTTCGAGGTCAATTTCTTGGCGGAGAGCAGCCTCCTCGTTTCTGAGCTCAGTAGGTATGGGCTTTCCCTCTAATTTCAGAATGAAATAATAAAATTATGTTATTTAGCGAAAAATGAACGGTAAAGGAAGAGCAACAACGGACTGAAACCTTCTAAAGCTTGGCGTATTTTGCGCTTCTTCTCCCAGAGCAAACGCTCTTTTCCTTCCAAACTCTTCCGGTACAGATATTCTCTCCTCAATCTTACGTTTCTCTTCAACATCTCTCGATTTGTAAGAGCGTTTAACGACAAGGAGAGTTGTAGAGAGGTTTAACGGCGGGGAAAGTTGTAGCGAGGCTTAACGGCGGGGAGAGTTGTAGCGAAGGTTGACGAGGGATTTGTAACGAGGGTTTAACGGAGGGGAGAGTTATAGCGAGGGTTTAAGGGTTAAAACAATGAAACATATGATTTTATAAGGCTACACTAGCTATTTTTATATTGTAAATTAAAAAAATAATCATAAAAATATAAATAACAAAATAGTAATCATATTTGAAAGGGTATTTTTTCGGATCAACAAGAATACGAAATTTGTTGTAGATTAAGACGGATCTATTTAATTCTTAATAAAAAAAATTATCATTTAATTAGTTATGGATTGTATTAACCATCTATTAATAATTACATAAAAATAAAAATGAGTATATTTCTCCTTTTTCGAGTCTATTTCGTGAAAAACACTGAAAAAAATTGTAAAAATTTCAAAATAGTCTATTTCTCCTTTTCAAAATATTCTAGCATTTTGCCGTAGTAGATGAAGTACGAAATGAAAAACAAAAATAAATTGGACCAAAACCAAAGAAAAGCACGAGGTTGTATGTATGTATATATATATATATATATAAGATATGAAGATGTGATTTTGTGTGGATATATCATAAATAATAATCTGTCTGTGAAATAAAATTATTTCGTTTATACTGGATTGGATGAAACGGTGGGGTAGGAACTAAATTAAGAAAGAAAAAAAACTGCTATAATAATTGTTTTAAAAAAATAACTGAAACCTGTTTTTAAATATTATATTGATTAATCTATTATTTTTACAATAAGTACTTATTAATTACAACTATAAATTTCATATTGAAACATACTATGCAGTGTTCTAAAAATCGGTTTAGGCGCTAGAAGGGGTATTGCCGATTTAATTACAAGTTAGACAGTTTTGGCTAGGCAGGCGGGGCTCATAAACAAAAATAAAGCTAAGATGACACAAACAATTCAACAAAGATATGACTCATAAATTAATTTTTCATCTATTAACATAACATATGGCCCACAAAATTAACTAACCATCAATATCTAACTCTCCTCCATAGTTCAAAACATCCTCCTTTTAAAAAATGCAAAGAAAATCAAACTCGTATTCTAAAGACTTGATTACAAATATATTTGAACTTATTATAGTCATTTAATCTAAATTCAAATATATGAATTTCACTTTAAATTTATGGATATTATATTTTGCTTAGCATATATATTATGTGTTTTAAACAATTTATTATGAATTAGAAAATTAATGAAATTATAAATAATGTATCTTTATTATTGAATGTGATGCAAATATTGTCTAAGCTCTTGCGTAGCCGTCTAGGTGCTAGTCCTCCCTCCATCTCCCGACTAGCGCCTAGCGACTTTTAAAACATTAATACTATATATGCATAACATAAAAATTGAAAATTTGAATAGCATCCGAATTTCCAAATGTGATCCAATGTCTCAGTTTTGTGCCTTATATTTTATGTTTTATAATTAAATTTAAAATATTTTTTAATTTCAATTATATATGCCTTCATTTAATTTTATAAAATTATTTTTTAGTATAAAATTATTTTTAACATTTAATGTCATTCTAATTAATTTGTAGTCTTCATAAATTAAAAAATATGATATATATAGTTTTTAAATTTTCAATTTATAGTCTTCATAACAATTTTCTTATTTTTTAAAAATAGTAATTAAAATATTAAATTTAGTAGTGGAACATGTAGCATAGTGAGACACTAGATAAATGTAATTTTGGACTAATTTTATAATAACTAATTAAGTTGACCTTATACATGATAAATATTTAACTAAGCAATTAATACTAATTTTGACCGGGAGAAATTTAGAATAAATTCATAATAAATTATAAAGAGAAATGTATAATCATACATAATATATCTCCCCGTTTGATATACATTTGAAGTTGGCAAAGGCTGAATAACCTCTTAACCTAACTTCTACTAAATTAAACTAACTATATATGAAAAACCTGTTCCTAGACTGGTCGTTCGCCTCTAATCAATGAGGTACGACACATTGAGAATGTGATGATCAACTTATAATATAAATATACATAAGAAAATGCATCTTTATTTATAATTAGAATTAAAATGCATGTTGTAGGAGTATTAATTAATTTATTTGGGGAGAGGTTTGGGTGCACTGCTCTTGGCGCAGAGAGGAGGGTTCTGCTTTCCGGTGGAGGTGTACTTGATGTTCTGGCACTTGGTGGTGGCTCCGCCGAGCGCGGGGTCTCCGGTGTACCTGAGGTCGATGTTTCCGATCTCGATTCCGGTGCAGGGCTTGCTACTGCTGCAAGAGAATATGAGGACGTCCTGAGTGAAGCTGGTGCCCTTGATGTTGGCGATCTTGACTTTGCTGATCTGGATGAGGGAGGGTTTGTCCATGGAGCACATGTTCCAAGGGCAGTACTGCTGGTCGAAGATGACGGGGTTGCTGACGTTGACCATGGTGAGGTCAACGAAGCGGATGTCGGTGATGGTGAGGGTGCCGGGGGCGGACGGCCACGTCTTGATGCGGACGCCGTTGTCGGTGTTGACGAAGGTGCAACTCTCTACGTAGACACCCTTGATGTTCTTCTCCGCCGTGCTTCTTCCCAGGCTACCGATGCTGATGCCGTGGCCGGGACCGCATTTCACGTTCTTGATGAGGATGTTGTCGAGCTCGTCCCCGAAGGAGATGCAGTCGTCGCCGGTCTCGATGATGGAGTCGAGGACCTTGATGTTGGAGGCGCGGGCGATGTGGAGGCCGTCTGTGTTGGGGCTTTCTGCCGGAGCCTTCACCTTGAAGCGCTGGAAGGTCACGTTCGAGCTCGATATGAGGTTGACGTGGAAGTTCTTGCTGTCCTTGGTCGTCACGTCTTTGATGATGGAGTTGTTGATGAAATTGAAGCTCAGGTTCTGCATCATTATCAGTAAAATTAATATTTGGTTTTTGTTGAATAAGAATAAGATTAATAAATGAAACATATATATATATATACATAGGGGAGCTTCATGCATTTCTTGTTCTTGTGGCAATCGTTCTTGGTCCAGGCGACCTTGCCCAAGCCGTCGAGGACGCCGGCGCCGGAGAGGGTGAAGTAATTGACGTAGTTGATGGTGATCCACTCGCCTTGCTTGTTGGGGAGCTGGTAAGGGTCGGAGAGGGCATTGATGTTGCCTTGTACGTGCAGCTCAAGCGGGGACTTGTTGGGCCCCGCCAGCAGAGCCTGCTTCAACGTCCATGTTCCCGGCGGTATCACTATCTTCGCCGGCGTTGACGAGTTGCATGCCTCCTTCCATGCTTTCAACAAAGCCTGCATATATACAATCAATCCATGCATGCATTCATGTCCAAAAAACCATAACAAAACAAAATGTAATGAATTGGTTAGGTGACGTGATGCATACGTTGGTTATGTCGGCGCCGCCGGAGCCATATTTTCGGATGTCGAAATCGGCAGCAAATGCCGAAAGTGGCAAAACAAGAAGAAATGCCAAGAACACCATCTGTCGTTGCTGCTTTTGTTCCATGATGACTATATATGTTGTTTATGGTTTTCTTTTTGAATTTGAGGTGAAGATGAGTGTGTGTATATATATATATACAGTAGAAGTAGATCATGGCGTGGAATGAAGAGAAAATTAATGGATAGTAATTAATTAGGGATAAGACTGATGGTTAGTCCTGTCTTCAAACACGGGGATCCATACATTATATATAGTCCATGCATGCATGTACATGTCCCCTTGCCCTCTCATATTGCATCATGAACTAATATCTATATAGTGTATATGTTATGTTTATTCATTGTTTTTTTATTTATTATTTTCTTCGTATAGAGATCTAGGTTTCAGGTGTTGTATATTTGATTTTTTTGTGTTTGTACGTTTGATTCTCTTTTATATATATATATATATATATATATATATATATATATATTGAGTTTCCTAGCTAGAGACCTAGAGTCCATGTACTAACTAACGAATCTAAAGCTATTGCAGAGAAAAATAAATATATGACTTGTTTTAATAATATCTAACTACCGTCCCATGGTCCACAATTCACATAACTTAGCGTGTTCACAGTTGATGTGGTACATACGAGTTATTATAATTTTTATTTTGTATTGAATAATATAAATATAATCAATAAATTATAATTAAAAATAAAAAATTAATAAATTGTGTATTAAAATTTTAATATATATATACGGAACATATCATATCGTTCACATGTGCATGGTCGGCCCGCGGCCCGCGGCCCGCTAATCATTTTCGCTCATTTGCATCGATTAGCATCACACTATACACTTTTATTAATCAATTAAAAACCATTGTTTCGTTGAACTCAAGTGTATTCAAATATCTTAATTATTTAACTTTATATCATAAATTTGTATTTATCACATATTCATAAGAGGAGTTGGAGTTATATGAGTACTTATAGTAATTATATGGGAAAGGTACAAAAAAATCCTGCATGTGCTTTAATAATGATTAAGGTAAACATAAATATATACGTAAACTTAAAATAGAATGTTTCAGACAATGTTTTATAGGGAGGTGCGAGTTTCAAGAGCGTGAGACCCGTCTTCATTCATCCATCACCATGAAATATGTATGCTCTCTCCTCATCTCTCTCCTTCTCCACTTCTACCAACTTAATTGCTATAAATTCGAAACCCATCCCAATCATTTATCCATCACAAAGCAAACTGAATTGATTACAACCCCCATCAATCAATCATCATCATGGAATCACAGAAACTGCAGGTGTATTTGGTGGCACTCGTTCTGGTGTTGCCGCTGTCTGCAAACGCTCAGGTCATCGACGTTAAGGGAGTGGGACCCGAAAACGATATCACTGAGGTAATTAATCACTACTGATAAATCATATACATAGAAGCATGCATGGTATTGTACGTGTTGTGACTTGTGAATTGATGGATTGATTGATATCTGTTTGTACGTGGGTGGATGCATGCATGGATGATGTTGTATGTATATATATATGTAGGCTCTTGACAAAGCGTGGAAGGATGCCATAGCATCACCAACACCAGTGAAGATAGTGATAGGACCAGGCGACTATCT
>JAPKLX010000015.1:4091913-4172001 GCA_026898415.1 Leonotis leonurus
GGTGTTGGTGATGCAATCGCATCCTTCCACGCTTTGTCAAGAGCCTACATATATATATACATACAACATCATCCATGCATGCATCCACCCACGTACAAACAGATATCAATCAATCCATCAATTCACAAGTCACAACACGTACAATACCATGCATGCTTCTATGTATATGATTTATCAGTAGTGATATATTAATTACCTCAGTGATATCGTTTTCGGGTCCCACTCCCTTAACGTCGATGACCTGAGCGTTTGCAGACAGCGGCAACACCAGAACGAGTGCCACCAAAAACACCTGCAGTTTCTGTGATTCCATGATGATGATTGATTGATGGGGGTTGTAATCAATTCAGTTTGCTTTGTGATGGATAAATGATTGGGATGGGTTTCGAATTTATAGCAATTAAGTTGGTAGAAGTAATAGCAATGAGATGTAGAGAAAGTTAAGGAAAGCCACAAATTGGAATATTATATGGAGAGGATATGGAATGAGGGAAACACGGCAGCTCCCTACAACTAATTTGAATGTTGGAAACTAACTCTATTTTTAGTATACCTATTACCTATTACCTATATTACCTATTACCTACCTATATATATATTCTTTGCTTAACGATAATTCAATAGCTCAATATTTTTCTTAATGCATGTTACGTTGTAATGTATTAAACCATCGATCTTATGTTTGATTGGCAAAGTTTATCAACTTTGGATCATTTCACCATTGATCGTCGCACCACCTTTTATATTTTCAGAAATTCAAATGATTCATATATATAGTTCTCTCTCATTTGTGTTGGCATAAATATGAGTTTTGTTAAATATGTTACTAGTGCAAAAAGAACTTGACAATTGATATTTTAATTAAATATGTACATTGTGAAAGAAAGAAAAGTAAATAATAATTAATCAATGAATTAAATATGTTGTGAATAGTATTATAATTTTATACTTATACTTAAATATGAATTGTAAATTTTTAATAAAAAAAAATTAGTAGTTGATTCAACATGCAAGTATATTTACTAAAAATAAAAATGTAAATCATGGATCAAATTGAAAAAGGTATGTAGAATTACAAAATTGAATTTTTTTTTTATGCAGTGAAAATGAAGACGGAAAGTGAGAGAATGAGGTTAGTAGAGGTGTACGCAGCTCGATTTCCAGTTTGAACCAAATCGAATCAACGGTTTCGCAGTTCCAGAAATAAGAATCGCAACCTAACAATTAAATATGTTGAATAGTTTCAGTTTCAGTTTGGTTCCATGGTTCCCGGTTCCATGACTAATTGAGCCGTCATTATATTTTTTTGTTTCAAAAATTTAATTTTTAGGGATATATTTTGCTTAATTATGGAGTGTTAATTTTTCATTATATAGTGAATTCACTAAAAAAAAATAATTTAGCAACAGAATTTTTCATTGTTAAAACAAGAAATTATGTTATTAAAAATGTTAGTAACATATTTGTAACAGATTTATTCATAGTAATATCGATTGTTGTTAAAAAAAAATCAAAAACGAAATATAATCTGTTACTATATAACAACGGAATTGTAACGGAATTTTCGTTTTAAAATGGATTCTTCAATTTTAATAATTGAATTGTAACGGAAAATTTTGTTACTAAATTTTAATAACGGATAATTTCGTCACTAATTCCATTACTAAAATTGAACAACAATTACATAACAATTACGGTGTTAATCCGTTAAAATTTAAAAATAGAAAAATTTTCAGTCACTATTCCGTTACTATAGCATGCGTTTTTTATAGCTAATTTAATATCGTTATAATTTTTAACTTTTTTTAGTTTCTTACAATTATGTATTTGGTGGGGGTAGATAATAATTATGTGTATTCATACCTACGAAATATATATATATTAAAAAATTTACCCACTAAATTATGGATAGATATCTGGTATGTTGAGTTTTTGGCATCATTATCACATATCCTTAATTCCTTATAGTAAGTATATGTTAATGGGGGCAAAGGTCTCCGGCCCGTATACAAAAATGTCTATTACCAATTAATTCATATTAGTTAAACTATGTTATATGAAGTAATAAATTAGTTCTTAAGAATAAGAATGTGGTGATTTAGTGTATCCCATGAGATGAATATTAAAATATAAAGAAATGTGAGCACTACCAGTAGAGTAGAAGAAGAAGAAGAGGAGGCTGCCGACGAGAGAAAGTGTAAAAGTAAAGCAAAATTTGGGGGGATTTGGTTTCACCATTGGTGAGTTCTGAGCTGTGAGGAGAATCAAATATGGTAAGTAGAATTGAATAGAGAGGTTAGGCAGTGGAATTTAACAATCAATGATTAAGGTGTGTGGAGGAGTGAGGTGAGGTCTACTCTACACCAGAGTAGTCATGGTGACTGGTGAGTGGAGTGGGGTTGAAAAGTGTTGCCGGTCCCACCATAAGATGCATAAGACTCTCTCCCCCTCTCACCTCTCTCTCTCGCCCACTGCTTACAGTTTACTTCTTTCGAAGCCGCTCTCTTTCACAATTCCTACCAACATCGCCAACCCCACTTTCCTCTTTCTCTCCCTCCACTAACTTGCCAGCACTAGAGAGATTAACTATTATTCATGGCAGGCGGCATGACGCTTAAGAGCAAGAAGAAGGCGTCCCGCGTGGCCGACGAGGAATTTGCTGCACGCGGCGGAGCGGCACCACCGCCGTCCCACGGCGGAGCTTCTTTAGTCTGCGCGATCTTGC
Source organism: Leonotis leonurus (assembly GCA_026898415.1). NCBI lineage: Eukaryota > Viridiplantae > Streptophyta > Magnoliopsida > Lamiales > Lamiaceae > Leonotis > Leonotis leonurus. Next base: position 4,094,639 of record JAPKLX010000015.1, read on the forward strand.
TGGCTCCTCTGTCTCTCTTCTCTTGCCTCTCCAGCCCCCGCCATATCACCGCCCCCGACGGCGTGTGGGCCTCCGAGATGCCCCACGCCTCCTCCGACCTCACCCACCTCATGGTTCGCGACAGTTTGCGCTACGCAATCCTCATGTGATGTAATCTCCTCATACCTAATGCAACGCACGCTAGCTGTTCGATCAAATGCCCCCTCCCTTTATTATTTTTTTCCTTGTTACCTACTATTAATAAAACAAGGTAGTTCCTTTTTCTTTTTCTCATTTTTGTTCCCTAGCTAATTTATTGTTAGTCGACTACTTTTCTGCAAATTAGAAGATATTGGTCTTCGTGGTTTTGTATTATTGGTGGCGTGTAAGTAATGGTGATTGATCAAAGTAGTGATATATTAGCCTTGTGCCAAGAAAAACATATAATACCATGATGCTGTCTTAGCCTCTTCTTGAGGAAATGCAAGTGAAAAGATGAAATGGTTCAATTCAACTGGAAATAGATTTCGATTTCAGTGGAAATGAGTAATTCTATTTCTAATTAGGCGTAAAAATGATATCTTGGTAATTTACTGGAAATGAAAAGTCCATGTCCATGCAATGAAGCACCAGCTTCTTCTTTTGTGCAACTGTTTTATTAAGCTTCTCAGGATGTGAAACACTCTTTGTATAATGTATATCAAGTTATGTCATGCTAAAGAACAATAAACATGAGCTATAAAGCAGTGCATGTGTGCTGTGTTGAGACTTGAACTGGAAGCTAGAGACAGAGTGATCCAAAAAGACTTCACTTTATGGAAGTCTACCTGTGTTGATTGGAAAGATAAAATGAAATATAACTACATGCAGTAGTTCCCTTGTGATGAGCATGTTGCAGGAGAGTTGCAGATGTGTGAATGATCATTTGATGAGTAGCTAAGGTAGGTATTGGTGGTGTTATAACTTATAAGTCCTCCTTTGCCCTGACTCTTAGCTGGTCCAGTATAGCTGTCGTACCTGTTAGGTGCTCCACAAGGCCTGATAAAAGCAAAGGAATAGGAATAGGAATAGGATAGATAAACATCAATGTTAGTTGAATAGTGTTACACATATATATATATACAATGAAGTTGTGGTTTGATTTGAAGAATGAATAGAGGTAGAGGTGGTGGTGATACCTTGAGAGTAATGTCGACAATCATGATGGCCCACGACGAGGTGAGTTTCCCAGTTGTTGTTGAATTGGTGGACTGCATCTGTGGCGTTTTCTTCCTTGGCATGACCTACGAACCAGCATTTCCTCTTGGGAAGCTTTTGCAGCTTCCTCTCCAGAATAACTCCTGCTTGCTTAGCTTAGATGAGGTGAGCTTGAGGATTTACATTACTAATGTAAATAAAATAGTTGAAGTTAAAGAGGGTTGAGTTGATCACTTCACACCACTCACCGGCTACTTTAGAACCAGACAAGGCAGCAGCAGCAACCCATATGCTTTCAGGATCCTGAGGCTGAAAATCGTATACTGTTGCAGCCTTGTGGTGAGGAGAGGAGGAGGAGGGTTTGAGGATGACGATCAAGTGCTGCAAATCCCAGAGATCGAAAGAGTAAGCGGTGGAGACGAGCAATTGAGCAGGGCCCTTGCTCGCTCTCAGTGGCACTGCTGCTATGTAAACTTCATCTCTGCTGCTGCAATGGATTCTTGGAACTGAAAACGACGCCATCACTCAACCACAACAACTAAAGGATTCTGCCACTGCTACTGCTACTGCTCTGCTTTTGTTTCTTTCCTCGTCATCAAGTCAATGTTTTTAGGCTTTGCTCGACCGCTCGTTTTAACATCTATGGCCAACCCTGGGCAACCACCACTTTTTAACTACTAACTATATTTCATAAATAATATGTATGGTATATATTTTTACACATTTGATAGCAGCTACCCAAATACAAATAATACAGCAGGAGAAATTCTAGTACAAATTTCTCACAATGAGAGGTCAGAGGAGGTGGTTTCTAACTTTGTGGTTTATCACTATTGAGTCGGAAATGCATCCAACCATTATCTCTTTGGTAGTTTAACAATACTCTTATAGAAAAAATTAAAAAAAAAAAGTTTATATATTTAAAATAAATTTTATTGATTGCTATGTATTTATACCAAATTATCCTTAAAATTTCATATTGATTTTTTTGCTCTTCATTTTTGAACAAATATAGTTTTATTTTATTTTAATTGAAATATAATTTTACTTTTATTTTAGTCAAGAAGTAGTTATAACTTATAACAAGAGAGGGTAAAACTAAAGTGATGAATGTGTAAATGACTTTAAATTGGATTAGACAGAGTAGTGAGGAATCTTGATTAGTACACTCCATTTGTCTATAGAAAGACCTGGAACATTCTGGGAAAACTTCCCCACCAAGAAACTCGCGCTAAAATCTGCTCGTCTCAGATTCCGCAATTCATCAATTCTAGTCGCTAAGGCTAAGGAGAAACGCAGAGAGAGTCGAATTTGAATTCAGTGATGGACAGAGGAAGAAGAGGCGGAGGTATGGTAGGGCTGCTTCTGCTGCAGGCGTTGAGCGAGTACGGCCGCCTCGACCGCAAACCACCCGTCACCGCCGCCCTTATCGCCGCTAATACCCTTGTTTACCTGCGCCCTAGATTTCTCCATCCGATTCTCCCCACCATCAATCAAGTGTGGTTCAATCCCCACCTCATTCTCAAGGTAACTTCTTTCACCCCTTGCCCTTTCTTATCAATCGATTTACTCTATGTGGAATGTGATATTCTCTTCTGCAATTGTGAACTGCCTGCATTTTTGCTGAGGAAGATGGAACTTAAATGCTTGTGCGGTTTACTATTTTGTGCGTTTTTATGCCCCCTCTTCTGCATTGCCAAGTTCCTTCCAGCTCAAATGTTAGGTATCTTGATATTAAAGCACGACCCTTGTGCTTGGATGTTAATCAATCCAATTAATTCTTGAATGGTTTGGTTTTGTTGCAACACATGCCCAACTGCTCGTGCATGTGATTTTATCCATTGAGTTAACATTTGCTTGTATTGGTTTTGCAAAATCGATGGTTAGAGCTGTTAGAAAGGTAAAATGTGATCAACCATATAGTTTGAGTGAGCATTGGTTATTATAATAACATAAACATTGATTTGGTTGGAGCAGAACAAGGATTTGAAGCGCCTTCTTTTGTCAGCGTTCTACCACATTAATGAACCACACCTTGTGTACAATATGTTATCACTATTGTGGAAGGGAATACAGTTGGAGAGTTCAATGGGAAGCATTGAATTTGCATCAATGACAGCAGCCCTTGTCGGTATGTCCCAAGGCATCACGTTAATGCTAGCCAAATTTCTTCTGCTGTTTGACTATGAGAAAGCCTACTACGATGAATACGCGGTGGGATTCTCTGGCGTGCTTTTCGCCATGAAAGTCGTTCTGTATTCCCAGTCGGATAGCTACGCATACGTGCAGGGAATCATGGTCCCTGCACGCTATGCTGTATGGGCAGAACTTCTTCTCATTCAACTGTTGGTGCCTGGAGTCTCATTTCTTGGTCATCTTGGTGGAATACTTGCTGGAATAGCCTACATATATCTAAGGGGTTCACATTCTGGTCCTAGCCCTCTTGTCAAGATGATGAGGGGCGTCACGCGTTTGTTAGGTTGGCCCTTAAGATTTGCCAACGGATTCTTCCAGCCTTCTCCTCGCCGGGTCTTTGGTAGGGGAACTCCCCGTGGAAGCGAGGAATTGGGTGTGTGGAGTTGTAGTGCATGTACATATGATAACTCGGGCTTGCTTACTATTTGCGAGATGTGTGGAACAGATCGTAATGGCAACGGGTTCGCAGCAGACGACGGTGACAGTGAGTCCATTTCGCTTGAGGAACTACGGCAGCGGAGAGTCTCGAGATTTGTAGGCAGGCGATGATATGGACAGACGAGATGACACCAATTTTAACTATATTGTAATAGCTCATTGGTTTGTAAATCTTGTCATCCATGATTCTGACTAATTACTTGTTATAGCACAACATTATTAGTTGGAGGCAACGTAGATCCTTCAAGGATGACTCTCTACACATGATGAACTAATCAAGCTACATTAACGTAAAAGATATGTTATATGGAGTGATAGAGACATCTCTTTTATAATCAACATGTAGTAGATTATTTATATGGAATGATTAACCATATTGGAGGATTTGCTTAGAACATCGAAAAGTTTTAGGTTAGCAACTGACTAATAAAAGTGGCATGAAAAGGAGCCGCGACAGCAAATATGAACTCCATAAACGAGTAAAATGATAAAAAGAATCATGATAAACAATACAAGTATCCAAAACTCTAAACAATCTTTTCTCCTCCAACGAACAAAAATAGTGCCCAGCAGTTGCTGGCCTCTCCACATGACTCTCACTTGTCTTGTTTTCGGTGATTTCTTGATTTGCCTTCCTGGTTGTATATGCAAATGCAGCAGCAGCAACTATTCACTTAGATGGGGCAGGGTGGAACGTCAAGAGTGATACCAGCTTGAATTTGACCCCAGCCGATCAGACGCCAGTGTCTATCAATTCTTCTACTCAACGCAATTTTTTCACCTTTACTGGTGCACACAGGAGAAGTGAGTTGCAGTTTTGCAAAAACATTCTTCACTGCAACAACACGAGCTCCCGTTGACATGGATCCTATGTTCAACATCAGCATCTCTCCCTTTGCTAGCTTTGTCACCTTACCCTGCCTTTCTGTGTCCTTTGTCCTCACACCCAGCAGCCGTCTCAGCAGAAAGAAATTAACCTGCGTTTAACAGACGTTTTCATCAACCACCACCAATTAGTTTGACAGGTAAAAATACAACAGAATCACTTGCACTATATTGATACTATTCTATCTAAATCATGGATCTGAGAATAAGTACAAGTCAACTTCAGCATGGGGTAGGTGCCCTCACCTCCAGCTCAACATATACTTCCGGTAGAGAACCAACTTCTCCAAGAACCTGGCCAACCAACCTATCTGCACGGGTAAGTGTGGGGTCCATTGTCGTTCCGACTCCAATAAGGCCTCCAGGAACAGCAAATTGTAATTCGTTCTGCTCAGCATACAAGGATACAATTCTGGAGTATATAGGTGTACACCTGATGTTGTCGTTCTCATCCTTTACAACAATGCCTGGACGGACCTCAATGTACTGATTTACTTTCAAAACACCCTACAAGAATAAAACAACTGCTCGGTTATATTGCTATATTGGATGACTATGTTGTATGTGTCAACTATTGACTTATTAAACAGGAGAGAACAACATAATGACTACGGATAAAAACATTGCTAACTGATGGTCAATTTATGGTTTTGTCAACGCCATAAAAACATTAGACAGGATATATAGATTGAGAGGCCAAGTATAGAAGATATCTACCTTCAGAATACTCCCACCAGCAACACCACCTTTAATTTCATCAACTTCAGATCCAGGCTTGTTGACATCAAAAGACCTTATAACAATCATATTTGGTGGCGATGTGAAGTTCCTTTCTGGGATTGGGATTTTTTTCACTATATATTCACAAACTACATCAATGTTATATTTCAGCTGCGCAGATATTGGAACCACTGGTGCACCATCTGCAACAGTTCCCTGCGGGTAATTAATAATGTTATCATCCAATGTTGTAGTGAATAATCTACATTAAACCAGGGACACAAACTGACCTGAATGAATCTCTGAATGGCTTCATGCTGGTTGATAGCAATATTTTCCTGGACCAGATCGACTTTATTTTGAAGTATTATGATATGTTGGAGGCGCATGATTTCCACAGCAGCTAGATGTTCTGATGTTTGAGGTTGCGGACAGCTCTCATTGGCAGCTATGAGAAGTAAAGCTCCATCCATAATTGCTGCTCCATTAAGCATTGTAGCCATGAGAATGTCATGACCCTGTCGACGAGTGAAACAGTAGCTTATTTAGTCATCAAGATAGAGAAAAATTATAGTGAAGCCAAACAAAGATAATGTTGAAGTCATCACAACTAAATAAAAAGACCTAATAGAAGTTCGGAACAACGGCAGTCTTCCTCCATTCGTAGAAAGAACAACAAATTTGTAAACTTGTAGAAGACACCTACCGGACAATCAACGAAGGATACGTGTCTAAGCAACTTCATCCTACAGTTCTCAAACCCAGGCACATCGCACATTGGACTATCTTCTTTCCCACTTCCATACGCTCTGAGTAGAGGAACATATAGTTAGTGAGAATCATGAAATGTAGCATAACATTTGAAGTCCAAAATACAGGCTGAGTCTTACTTGTAACACATGGGGCGTGGGCATTTGTCCTCTTCACACTTATATATCTTGGCATTGGCATACCCAAGCTTGATAGTAATATTACGTTCCAGCTCATTTTTAAAGCGAACAGTCTACAGAAGGCATTGAAGATGTAAACAAAATTTTCACCTTAAAATACAAGACATTTTTCATCATGCATATACTATAATAATGAGTGCAAGCTAACTAAAAGAGAGTAAGTACGCGGATCCAAGGGAGTAAAGGCAGAAATGTCTATAAATTGAAGTAAGAATAACCAATAGGTCCACAAAAGAATTTTTCAAGGATCCAACCATCAGGGTCACAACTAACAACTTAAATTCTGAAATACCTCTATACAATAACCATAATTTTCTCTTTTGTCTACTTGATATGTGCTGATCAGGATCACAACATTTAGGGGGAGTTTACTAAGTAGGATAAGTCGGATAAAGTGGGATAGATATAAATAATATATGTTAATCTAGTGTTTACTAATTAGAATTAAACTCATAAGATATCCTGAAGCTGGTGATTAATGTTCAAGTAAGGGATTAATTGTTTGATAAGTATCTCACCTAGAAGGGTGGGATTAAAGTAATCTCAATGAGGGGGATAATTCTAATCAATCGTATCCTACTTAGTAAACACTTCCTTAATGATTTAATAGAATAATTACTTAGCTCACATAGGCAGTCTGTGTCTAAACAATAGCCATGGTGGGGTTCCATACCTGGACGCCAGAGATGGCCTTCACAACTGTTGACTTCCCATGAGCCACATGCCCAATGGTGCCTGATAAAGCAAAGCAATTCAGCATTGAGTAAGTACAGATGTATATGAGCGTTTCAAGCAGTATAAACATTAGAAACTACAGCACCACCCTTGCAAACACAGATGCGCACACAAAAAGTGGGTAAAAAAGCAGGCAAAATTAGAAAGAAGCATGAAGGTATTGGTAATACGAGCTCACCGATGTTGATTGTCGCCTGGCGAGAAATCACCTCAGGTGATAGTGGATTTAGTTTTGTTACATCGAGCTTGCTCAAGTCTTGCTCCATCAACCCTTTCCTCGACATTTTGGAAGCTCTTGTAGATTGGTTCACTCAATATGAATATGCAAACCTAGCAACACAAATGAGATGATACAGATTACTATATCCTTAATATCTTCTTATTATCAGAAGACAGAAAAGAACGCATAAGCAAACATCGATTCTGCATGATAGTAATAAGGAGACAGAAACTGTAGAAGATGGAATCCAGTAAATTAGTTGAAATTCAAATCAATGTATATAAAAAATCAAATTGAAACTGTAGAAGATGGGATCCAGACATCTATTGATATGAGAGAAACAATTTTGATTCAAAATTTCAATCCTTTTGGCATTTAGTAACTACAGATTCAATTTTAGTTTCTCACAGCTCTGCTCCATACTACAATGTTCATCTAACGGAGTATCATATATTTTCCTTTCATTTCACGCACTAGCTCTGAAAATCATAAAACATTGCATTTGCTCAAATCTATGAATCATCTCAGATGCTGCAAACATAAATAAGCGACGAGCAATAAAATCCTAGGTGTACTACTTCTCCAACACAATAAACATCTCCACTTCAAGTATAATTAGATATAGAATAAATTCACTAAGTTAGAATAGCAGATTTACCTTGGATTTGCTGAATCGAAGCTTCAGCGTGCGCGATGAAGAAGATGAAAACACGAGTAGCGGCTGTGTGTGATGTAGGGTTTTTCTGCACTTCTTCTCTTTCCGGTTGTGTTTTTTACTTTTTGTTTTAAATTTTTTTTTTTTTTTTTAATATCTAAAGCAACATTAGTTTTAGAAGTTTGGGCTTGAATTCTTTAATGGGCCGATGCTGCACAGATATATGGGCTAATTATTTAGTTTTCTGTTATTTTATTGGGCCACCGCAGCCTTCACTTTCTTTTCTGCATGCTCCACACGCTCACGACACACCGATAAATATTAAATTTTAATTTTTTTTTTATTAATTATCACTTTTTAATTATAGTATATTGATTAAAATGTAATTTAATATATTCAATATAAATAATAAAATTAAAAAAAATTATAGTAATTCGTAGGCTAATGTTGCATTGCCACATCAAATCAACTGTATGCACGTTAACCCAAAATTGTTCCTAAGTACAAAACCACTTATGTACTCAATTTTATTCTTTTTTATATATTGTACTTAAGTTTCACTAATTTACATCAAGGTGATTTTAAATCATTTTACAGTTTTAAAAATTGTCATATTTATCGATTATTTTGGAAACGAACTATTTTTATGTCTAAGTATTGTCATGCGCTCTGTCTACATTTTTTCACTTCGTTTGCATGTATGGAAATATAATTTCAATTATAGAAAAATGAAAATTAATACTTTTTTCCAAAAATATTTATCATTTTAATAGGTAACGGTCATAAATATCTCACTACGTCCGAACACTTAATTTGGTACTACCATGTCATTTATGCTCACAAATATTTAATACAATAACTAATAGTGGTTCATTTCATAATTATATTCATGACTGGTTTCAACATTAATGCACAGTATTAAAAATTAAATTCGAATGCAGTCCAAAATGTTGCAATTTGAAGATGATTTGACTATTAATTCATGTTTTCTTATTTGTATATTGTCGGTTTAGAACATGATGGGAGCAACATCATAAGCAAATAATAAATAAATATATAAAAACATAGAGGCACCCCACACACCATAGACAATTATCTATAGCATCATTACAATAATTCCCCACTCTGCCCACTTCTTGTTCTTTTTGTTTCTTTTTTCTTTTTTTAGTACATGAAAAATAGTATTAACATGCCCAATTTGCTCACTAAAGCATGTGAATCTATATGAGAAATTAGTTAAGGAACACTTAAACAAACAAAATAAAAGGATATCAATGGATGAGAGCAACGTTCTCATTTATTAGCAAAATTGAAGGTTGGGTGGCAAACTAATTTGACTTGTTATTAGTTAGGAGTAGTGGTCATTCATACTTGCCTTTTTATTACAAAATCAAGAAAAGAAAATGGACGTTGTCACAATAGTATTATTTGTTTGGTGAGTTACAATAATGGGATATTGCGATTATATCCTGTCTAAAAAGAAGAAAAATAAATAAATATATTGCACTACTTTTTTGTTGCAAGAATCATATACGGCACTATTAATTGAAATATATGGCACTATTAATAGAAGTGAACTAAGCATTTGATTTCAAATTGGATTAAATTCTAAGCATTTGTTTTTTTGTTAAAAGTGAAAGAGGATAAAATAAATAGGTAATATGTGCTTGTGAGAAAAGATAATTAAAAAATATACTATTGTGATATTTCACATTTGAATTTATTGTGTGTGAATTTGGACCACTGATCTGCATCGTTCTCTTCTTCATATACAGCTCTGGTGCCTCTCTTCCAGTTTGCCCATTTTACAACAAAGAAAAATACTCTCTCCCTCTCCACTGTCTTCATTGTTTTTCCTTTTTGGTCCTGCGGGCCTCTGTAAATTGGGTCATTTCCTTTTCCTTTTCGGTTTTTATTTTGTTATCTTTACCTTCCTTTCACGCGATCCCTAATTTTTCATCGTATCTTGTTGATATGGAATGTAATCAGGTGCATATAATTTGTCACTAGTGATACTGAAACGCCCATTTGAGAAAGATCCAAGCTTTGAACTTTCTTTCGGGTGCCTGATTGGCCTGCACTTTTGATTATTGAATAGTGCAATAGTGGCAAAAATTGGACCTATTCCAAGATTTATCTGATACCAATCTCCACCAAGTCCCCACCTCTCTCCCTTGTTGCTCCCTATATCCCTCTCTCCTGTTTCCTTTATTTTTTTATTCAACTTCTCCTGTGGCGTAAAGGTGATTTCTTTAATCGTTATCTGATTTCGAAGCTCTCCATTCTCCACCTTTCTCCCTTCTTCATTGTAAAAGGTGTTACCGTTTAGTCATTAGTGTCATTTCCTTTTTATGTATTGTCCCCTTAAAATCTTTGGGTATTCGCAACTTTGTTTCTTCTGATCCCATCGTGTACTGCGTCTCCGCTGGTGATCTGAAGATGATGTACGGAGGTAGCAGAATTCAGGGCAAGAGAGACATGGCCATGGAGTATGAAGCTCAGATACCGGTACTGAGGCCGAGCATCCACACGAGAAGGGCAAACATGGTGGTGAAATTTCAAGATCTGTACGGATTCACGGTTGAGGGAAATGTGGATGATGTGAATGTGTTGAATGAGGTGAGGGAGAAAGTGCGGCAGCAAGGGAAGGTGTGGTGGGCTTTGGAGGCCAGCAAGGGCGCCAATTGGTATCTGGAGAGCTTTGTTCCTTCCGCTCTTCTCAAGTCTTCCCTCAAGTTCTCTACTTTGGTCAATGCCATCACTCTCAAGAAGCTCATCAGGAAGGGCATTCCCCCCAATTTGAGGCCTAAGGTCTGGTTCTCCCTCTCCGGTGCAGCTAAGAAGAAGTCCACCGTGCCCGATAGTTATTACAATGATTTGATCAGCGCTGTTGAGGATAAGGTTACCCCTGCAACCAAGCAGATTGATCATGTATGTGGCCGTATCCCTTCCTATATGTGGTGATGCACTGTTTTTTGGTTTATTTTCTTCTTTGTTTTGCTTACTGTTTGTTATATTGTGATATGAGTAGTGTTAGTAGTAGGTTTGGATGAGTATTACACTGCCATTGTGATACGTGAACGAAGCAGTCGTATACCATCTATGCAGAACCATGTTGTTTTAGGTGCAAAAGAAAGTGTATTGCCATCAGAGAGTCTTATGTCACTTCTAAAAGCAGTTTTCTTTATTAACAAGAATTGTGAGTGAATAGTTGGGATTAAGGGTAGACACTTGAATCATTGTTTCTAGTCATCAATCGGTACTTATATTTGAAACTGGTTGATAAATCGAGGAGCTTCATGGCATAATCAAGCTGCTTCAGCTTCAGAACTTTCCTTGAAATCTATTTTTCCTGTGATTGAAGACTATGATAAGAATAGATTGAATAGAACAAGAAGCTAGACTATAGCTCCTGACCTTCAACATTCGTAATTGATTATCAAAAATTCACAGTGACATACATTTAGGAGGAATGCAATTCTGTTTTTCATGCTTGTGATTTTTTCCAAGAATCCCCTAAGTCATATTTTTTCCCAGTATCTTTATATTGATCCCCAGCATCATACTTTACCATCTTTGACCTATTTCTTGGGAGATTTGAGTGAGCTTAGTCTTTGTACTTGTATCAGTCTGCTGTGGATTTTCAATTTCTTAGATATCTGATTGCAAGACAGAAAGAGTGAATGAAAACCTTAGTTGCATGCCTCACATTTAATTTTCTCTAATACAGGATCTTCCTCGAACATTCCCTGGCCACCCATGGTTAGACACTCCAGAAGGGCATGCTGCTCTAAGGCGCGTTCTTGTCGGGTATTCGTTCCGAGATTCTGATGTTGGTTATTGTCAGGTAACTCTTTATACCATACCATGCTCCAAATATAATTGATCATCCCCTTATTTCTTTTAAAACATATAATATCTTGGTAAATTTTTTCGCTTATATATGTATATATGGTGCAGGGTTTAAATTATGTTGCAGCACTGTTGCTGCTTGTGATGAAAACTGAAGAAGAAGCCTTCTGGATGCTTGCTGTTCTATTAGAAAACGTGTTGGTGAATGATTGTTACACAACTAATCTATCTGGTTGCCATGTTGAGCAGAGAGTGTTTAGAGATTTGCTGACCAAAAAGTGCCCAAGGTTCTCTCATCTTACGTTTTTGATGTAACTAATACGATTTTGCTTGCGATATTTGTGATTCACTGAAAGAAGGTAATGATCGATGCAGGATAGCAGCTCATCTAGGAGCTTTGGATTTTGATGTTTCCCTTGTTTGCACAGAGTGGTTTCTATGCCTATTTTCTAAAAGCTTGCCTTCAGAGGTCAAAATCCTTAGATTATATTAAACCTATGCGTACCTTTATGTGATTTTGTGAAGTGTCTCGTTACTAACGAACTCATTGTTCCATCCAGACAACGTTGCGAGTGTGGGATGTTCTTTTCTACGAGGGAGCAAAGGTTCTATTAAGTGTAGCCTTAGCAATTTTCAAGGTGAGGTTTATAGGATGGGATCACTTTCTCGTTTTGATTGCTATAAACGCAGATACGCCAACGGTGACTGATCATGTGTCCTTTGATGAAAGCAGATGAATGAAGAAGAGTTGCTGGTGACTAATCATGTAGGTGATGTGATTAATGTTATACACAGAAGTACTCATCATCTCTTTGATCCTGATGAACTATTGACGGTAATCGCACTCGTCTTCTCCCGTGCTTTGTTTAAACGGACTGTGACTGATATGGCTGATTCTCTTGTTGTAAAATCTGTAGGTTTCCTTTGAGAAGATAGGCTTCATGATCACCACAAACATATCAAAGCAGAGGAAAAAGCAAGAGCCAGCAGTGATGGCAGAGCTTGATCAAAGAATAAAGCGATTAAATTCCATTAACGACGATGAAAAATTGTGATCTTCGTGGACTGTAGCACGAGCGAACTTTTCTCGAGACGAGGGTGGTGGCGTACTCATCTTCTGCAGATGTTGTAATTGTAAAGTACTTACCCCTGGTTAATGCTCATGTCATGACCTAAAGCAGGCAGAGAGCAGAGCTACAAAATGTACTAGCTTGTTCTACATGGCTACTGATTCTTTATTTGGAAGGTTTAATGGTAATATATTGCCTCTGGCAAATTAATTATACACTCCTGTCTTTTCTACGTCTGTAAAGTTTTTAAAATCCTTGGAATCGGTAAGTAAGCGAGGCGACGTATGAGAGGAGTACAAATACGAGAATAGAAGAGGTAACATAAATAATACTCCCTCCATCCCATTATTAGTAGCTTGTATTCCTTTTCGACACTTTTTTCTTAATTTACGTGTCCAAAACTTCTTAATTTACGTGTCCAAAAGAAACTAGTCGGACATAATGGGACGGGGGAGTAAAAAGTAATCATTGTACATGATTTGATTCTACTCCATGATGACCACGATACCATTGTATGTGACAAAATAGTAAGAGTGCATCATGGTAAGTTGTGCAGTTCACTTCAAAGACCATTCATCAGATGTTGGTTCAGGAAGATCTTCTAATATGCAGTTTATATCGCTATATCCAGCGGCGACGCTAGAGAAATCACCGTAGCAATCTTGGTTTTCGTCCATCAAATAGTTGGAAACTCTGTTCTGTCCCGACGGTCCCATCACTTGATCATCGGCCAAGTGGCTGCATTCAATGGCTATCTGTTTATGCTTGGCAGTCCAATCTCGTCGACTCCATAAGTACAAAGGAGGCGCATCCAAGTTCCATTGTTCAAGTTGCTGGTCGTGCACATCTACTGATCCGGGAAGGTAAAATGACTGAGGTTATCAAGTTAAGACGTGAATCGGTATTGTTCTTCCCATGTAATCAAGCTTTTTGTTAGTGGTATAAACTGAAGAGATGACAAATATCCAAACGTACCTTGCCAGAGAGAATCACATCATCTTCCCAGATGGGATCGTAGGGAGGCTTTTTCCTGTCCAATCTGTGAGAACAACCAACAAATGATAAGATGACCGGAAAATAATTGCAAGAGATGACATCCAACTTGTTATGAGTTCATGCCTTTCAGTTTCTTTAGGAACTATGAGAATAAGAAGCTTCGGTTTAAAAGTTAGAGCTTTGTTTATGAATTGGTTAGCATGAAATGCGCGGACACCAAAAGGAGGATTTAGGCCAATGATCTAGCAAAAGAACAGCAATGGTGTGAGTTGAACAGAATAAAAAATGCAACAGGTAATTCTTGAGTTTTGCCATTCGGAAATCATGCACATTACCAAATTAGATCCTTGAGGTAATTCTTCCGGAGCAACAGTCATCCAATCCCTCTTCTCAAAATTGAAGTCGTTCTAGAGAAACAAGATGTTGGAAGATAAAAGATATGGTTATATTGCAGCATAAATCAACATGTACAGATAAAAAACACAAACACAGTAATATAATTGATGGGATGCATCACCCCTGCATCAATGTTAGACCTAAAAATATTAATGAATAGATTATTCATGCTGCCCCAGTACGATGGAATTCATATAGTTTCGCGCACATCTTGAATTGGCCTTACTGATACAGATTATCTACTATGTTCATTCATGCGATAGATTTTTTTTACGTAAGCTTATGTTTGATTTAGCTACATGATTAAATTGGTAAAAGGGAAAGTAGTACTCCAAAGAGTAGTAGTTTTGTGTTCAGTTGCATCCTAAAGATGTAACTCATATGGAAATAAAAGAAACAAATAAAAACCTATTTTTTGTGGAAGTCAATCAAGCACCATCCGAATTCAGAAAGCCTACCTTTGTCTGTATGATGTCATAATTCTTGAAGGAGCATTTTTTCCCCATTTTATCGAGTTCTTCCTTCATAAAGCAGCTAAAGTCATTTGATCCACAGCTGAAGTCGACAATCTGTTTTTAGTGTTAGTGTTATCATGGGCATACATTCGGAAAGGTTGAGACATACTCAACTTGAGAAAGATATGGATGTGGGTTAAGAAAAGAAATGTATTATCAAATCTTTGAATTATCTAAAAGTTGCTTTCTATCAAGATGTAGAATGCTCTCTATCAGAATTCAGATTTTTTTTATAGAATCTACTCAAGACCATGTAACTAAATATCACATTTAAATCTCTCCATCAGCAGGTGCATTTGGAACATGTATAACTATCAGGGCTATTGAGCTATAACAGTTTGGTAGTAATTTACCAGAATTGGTTTTTTAACATATTATATTGACAAAGCTTGTTCCTGAAATATATAAGTCATCCTTTAGAATATCAACATGTAATTGATGAGGACATATACTGTACTTACCATATCACCATCTTGAACATACCAACGCAACCGATTTACAACCTGCACATTCAACCTAATTATTACATGTAAAAAAGCTTACACGGCTCATTGGAAACTGACATGGATTTTAGAATTGGAGTATACAATTGATGTGGAAGATATAATTTGATGCGGAATGAAATGATGTCGTTTTGTGGTATCAAGCAAGCCAACTAAGCCTTTTAATGCTGGAAATGATGTCCCGGACATTTTTGTTAGTGTTCTAAAAGTCCGGTTATTTAATTATAAGTATGTTTACTTTGGATATCTTGCTAAACTGTCAATAGTAGAGCAATAAAAACTGCAACTTACCATAAATTTGAAGTATAATAATTATTACTCCCACCGTCCCACTAATAACGACTCACTTGCTTTTTACACGATAACCAATAAACACTCAATAACTATGTTTTACACGAAAACCAGTGAATATCCCATGTGTTAATTTTTACCCAAAAAAGAAATAGGTCGTTATTAACAAGACGTCCCAAAAAGAAATATGGATCGCTATTACCGGGACTGAGGTAGTACTATATATAAGAATGCTATGCTTTATTACATGCCGGGGACAGGGACATGTAGAAGAATGAAAAGAATAATTAATGTTGACATAACGTTCATGCTTTTAGTCATACTCAATTTAAGCATAATAAGAAAATATAGTATATATTTTTCTTAAAAAAATAGAAGTCTTTCCTACCTGCTTTAGCTTGTCCACGTTCGTAAAGTGCCGGCCAAAAGAGGTATAACGCACACCATGGATAAATGGAGCAAGATAGACACCTAGCTTCTTCTGGAAAACATATACGAAGATAGCAATAATTTGAAAGTTTCATTATGAGAATGTCATATAAAATAAACAAAAACCAAGGTTCCTATAGTTAACACCACCAAAAAAATATGAAATGTTGATCTCATCAGACAATGTTTTCAAGGGTAACCTCAAAATTTATTGGAGCCTATTAAGCTCATTTAGAAACAACCATCATCTCACTAGAGTAGTAGCTTTAGTTTGGAACTAGTATATCCTGACACTACCAGTTTTCTACAACTTCAATAGCCCGTTTACTTTCAGCAGGAGCTGTCCTAAATGCACAACCTTGCTAAAGTCCTTGTGTTTGGTTAAAAATGAAGACAAGATGCACCATATAACAAACATTTGGTGCACTTGTATAATGATGATGCACCATATTAATAATACTAGCTATCGGTCATTGTACAAACCTTCCATTTGATCATCTGAATCAAAAGAGCAGGTTCACAAATAGCCTTTGCATCCTTAACAGTACCTCCTTCTTTTAATTTCTGTAGAGCTCCTCGTACAGCCTAGGAAACCAATTAACAAATCATACAGAAAAAGAGTTGGAATCAACCAAAACATAAGACCAGTAAATATCCACAATTATGAGAGAGTACACCACACCTGCACTGAGAGCTCTACCTTTCCCATTGTAATTGCCTTATTTGCTTGAAAACATGGGGTGGGATCAGAACATTTGCTCATTTGATCTCTAATAAATTCTTCCTTGTTCAAAGAGGAAATGGAATCTTCCATTAACTTCTGTATCCTGCAAAGAGAATAGTTGGAGCACAAAATACTAGACCAAAGACAACCATCAAGAACAAACACCGTCAACTATCAGCAAAATATATAGGTTATTACCGGTTATTCGTATCTATATCTCTCAAAGTTGAAGCAGTTTGAATTGGGACATTTCCATCTACAGCCTTCTCAGGAATCCTTTTCATACTTGATATTGACATACGGTTACCACTTATATTGGGCAACTTTTTCTTGATCAGGGAAGGCGCCTTTAGACTTCTGCTTGAAGGAGTACCAACATTCTTTGAAAATGTCATGCTTAAGCTCAAGTTTCGTTTAGAAACATTTCCAGAAAGGTTTTTCCTATTAATGTTGACAGGATCACCACGCAAAATATTTCCAGATATTACTCTAGAATGTTGTTCCACTTCTTTTTCATCTGGTAGAATTCCAAGTGCCTTGCTCCTTGTAGGATGTTGCCTCTTTTTTCCATCATCATTAGGGAATAGTATATGATCCCTTCTTGGTGTCTGAAGTTTAGCAGAAATCTTATGATCCCTGAATAGAATATAGATGTAAATTTCGCAAAAATAAAGGAAATTTTTTGAGTAAAATTTTAGGAAATTGAAAAGAACTTACCTGCAATATATCAAAATTCGCTTGTTCAAAAGGCCTTCCCAAGCCCTTTGAGGGATTCTATTGGCATCATCTCGATGAAATAGTATAGTACTGTAAAATTCATCACTGATTAAGACCTTAGATAAATCTGAACGAATTAGTACCCAGAAGACCATAAATACAACATATGGGCAACCTTGGCAAGCATTTACGATGGTATGCCTTTGGACATCGTCTGCATATTGCAAATTGCATCTCAGGGAACTTCTTATCTTCTCCTTGGTTACATATATGACATTTATGAGCAGGACATGTGAATGAATCTCCAGCTTTGATTTTCTTTTGAAATTCTTGAGCTTGATAATTATCTCCAGCGAAAAGCAGCACTGATAAACACTCTGGATGATAGAAATGTCCACATGTTGCCGAGATACAAGGGAAAACCTTATGCAATGAAAGAAACAAAGTTTCAGTTATCCACACACTGTAGCATAGGAACACCGATAGTTGCTTACATACTTTAAGGCATTTTCATAAGGTCATAACCATTAACCGATAGTTGCTTAATAATCAGGGTTCATGCTTAAGTGAATCAAGTTATAGATCACCAAACTAATATATCCGACTGGAATGTTTTCTTATGTTACTATTTGAGGCAGGATAAGCATGAAATGATACCATCACAGGTTTCTTAATATGATGATATACGACACATGAAGGAACTATCTAGAAGCTTGAAGCATGTTTAACAGGCAGATGAATTATGTATCCTACAAAATTTTACTGTTGGATCATTTTTTATGAAAAAAGTACATAAAACAATAGTTTTCAACTCATAATTAATAGAGTAAAAAAGGTTATCTGGAAATTGCATAATTTTCTTTTCTTGAAAGAGACAACAACAGGTGAGCTACAAGCACTTAAAGGGATAGTCATAGAAATTAGAAAAAACAAGTAGCCTTGAACAGTTTGTTCTTTATAAACTGGCAAAGAGTTGCACCTCTGCCCCAGAAGATTTATCTGAATTTCCCAGCCTCCCGCAAATAAAACATTGATGCCGTTGATATTTGCAATTCTGGCAGAGAAAAGTACCCATTGCCTGCTCAATAGACAAGTAGCTTTCCTTTCAGATCCATGATAAATAGAATTGGAACTACAGTAGCATTTTCAAGGGAAACTGACATTACAGCATGCCCAGCACGAAAAAAAGAAGAGACAAAGGAAGGAAGAAAGAAAGCTGCATCATACCTGGACTTGATCACTGCTATAACAAAGAGATTCACATGAAGAACCATAACCCGATTCTATAGTTGGATGAAAGGATCGTATACACCTCCCTTCACAACTGCATTATAGTAACATAGTTGCATCACAAGATAATTTCAGCAAGGAACCAAGAACCATCGTAGTTCACCTTTGTAAAATGTAGGCTGAAGAACTATCGAAATGCTTTGACTATTGCCCAATTAATAATTTGCTAAATATTATTGAACAAAACCACTTTCTAAAAATTGAATAAAGAAAGCGGGATGCTTCAAAGTATGCAACTGCAAAAAGGCAATTTATATCACAATTCAAACTGGGACTTCATTCTAAAAGGTTGTTATATCGTGGTACTTGTTGAAGGGGACATGCGTCATCTAATCTTTATTCTGCAATGACTATTATACTATGGCTTAATTAATTTTGTTTTCTTCTTCTTAACCCCTAATTTTAGAGCAGAAGATGGAGTCTTGTGTCACACTATCACTGATGCATTTTCATATAAAAGAGTAAAATAGTACTAAAGGAAGCACAGTACTAGAAAATGTCTGAGATATATCAAAATCAGTTATACTGTTGGTTTATGATCATAGGTTTCCTTGAATAGTTATAGGTTTTACAGAAACTATTATTTTGCAATAGACACTCAAATCATTACATTTACCAGTTTACAAAAAGGTGAACTAAATTATTAACAGAAAACTTACAAGACAGATGTGTAATATTGTAGACAGAAACAAAAACTGTTCTTTTCCATGTTCTTTACTTCATTAACAATAAGGAAATATTTTCTTACGCCAATATATCACCACCATCATCGCAGTAGGCACAAACATTGTCAAATAAATCATTATAGTCTCCATCACTCATGTTATGGTCATCAATGTCTGAGTCATCATCATCAACTACAAATTTTGCTCTCTTCCTTGTTCTATTATCCTGAAAACAGATAAAATATCATACTAGTTAAGAATGCAGAAAAATATCATTCCGAGAGCACTATCAGAACAAGTCACAGAGTTTGGGCACAGATGCTGACCTCATAGAACTCTTTCCTCTTGACAGGTATTTGAGAAAGAAATACACGAAGAGTCTGTTTCATTGAACATTATCAATAGAATACAAAGTCAGACCAACCACTAAAACAATGCATGTTAATAATATAAAAAAAACTCATAAACTCTAGTAAAATCCCAAGGAATGCAGCAGTAAGAACACAAACCTTAGCCTTTGCAATATCTATGTCCCTCAGAGCAGCTTCTTTTATCAATTCTAAGTGGTTGGCCAGATCACTTTCAGAAGGTGGATCTTCATACGCACTAGAGTACAGGTAAATTGAGCATCAGAGAAAGCAAAAAGGTATACCTCTAGCAAACAACTAGCACGAGAACAAGAATGGGTACCTGAAGGAGTTCCCAAGATGTTTCCATAAGTCTTCCCTGGATATATCCTGGTGGGAGTTCTTCTTCATAAAGTGCAGAAAGTGAACCGAGATGAGGGCAGTCCTCACAGTAGATTCATAACCCTTTCTTGGTTTGTGAAGCTTTATCCATCTCTCCTCCCCATACTTAGAATCACGGAGTACATAAATTTCGGGAAAGACATAAGACAGTAGAAACTTCCACGCGATTACCTTGGTATAGATTTGTCCACATCCATCTTTCACCGCACCCCTCAGAAATGCCGACTCAGTTTGTGCCATCACTCTTTCACCATGTACCTCCCCCTCATTGTCATTCCATCTAAGAAATAGACTTGAGACTGAAATCGGATTATTTTTGCTGTCCACCAAATAATAGTTCGTGACGCAGTCTGTAACAATCTCGCCCTCTTCATCAGATGATTCCATATCATATGATGCGGATACACAAAGCCCTGAAATTCAAAATTGAAGTTACCAATAGAGTGAGGCGCCAAACATACGAAGACAACTAATCTCATGCAGTAAAAACCCAAGCAAGAGTTGATGAACAAAAAAAGGCAAAGAGAAGAAAAATGTGTTAAGAAGCAGACATGCTAACAAGAAAATAGCAGAAAAATCAACATCTCGAAGCACATTTTCATAAATGGAAAGTTTTGATCTAAGCACCGGAAGTTAAAGCGAAACCTCAAAGCAGTATGGCGCAAGTAGGCATAAACATAGCACATACACCAAACGCAAAACACACAATCAAGCTAATGAAGAATCACGCGGATCGGTGACAAATACAGAAAGAAGATGTTTCGTATATCCTCGGTGACACATACACCAAACGCAAAACACACAATAAAGCATCGCTTTACTTAAAAAGGAGCATTCTTAGTTGGATAACCTTGGGTTGATTAAGAGGAGGAACTCGCAACTGTGCAAGTGGCGAAGAGAAAACTGTGCGTATTTTGATCCTGCACTTCAGCGACAGGAAGCGACGTGTGAGCCGTACGTAGCGAGTGTTTGGCAGGAGAGGGAGAGAGTACGGTCTGTGTCAGTTGGTAGTCGAGCACATAATGCCAAAGACTTGAAGTAAAGTGAAGTTGCTTTAGAGCATCAGAATTACATGTATCTTATTTAATTCTATTTTTTTATTTTTTAGTACAGTATAAATTAATATTTAAATTAAATTAACATAAAATAAAATAATATTAATGAAAAAATATTACATTTTGGAAATTAAAATTAGAGTATCAATTTGAATTCGAAAATAAAAATGATGAATTAATAAATTAAAATGAAGCAATGAGATGAAAAGATATATTTATATTTATAAGTAAGAATTGAATTAAGAAAATTTAAAAAGTAAAAATAAAAATTGAATTAAAAAAAAAGCGCTCGGAGCCCGAGCCCGAACCCAACACCCACAATGCGGGCTCCCTGAGCCATGGATCTCCCGAGCTCAGTCTTGCATATGGGAAACTAGCTCGTGAGCCCGCCTCCTCCCCGGTGCGATCTCTCGGCCGGTTCCTTGAACAGCGACTCGAGAGTTAAGCTAAAATAACTATTTTTTCAAAATTAAAAATTTATACAAGCTCGAGTTTGAGTCCAAACTCAAAAACCACTTATATGAATATCAAATGAACTCAAGCTCGAAAATAATCCACAAGCCGAGCTCGAACTTCATAATTATATTTCAACTCGAGTTTAAATAATATATCAAAAGTTCGACCCGAGCTTGAACATCCTAATATTCTAAACGAGCCAAACCGATCAATATTCAGGGGGTGTATTTGTTGTGAAGCTTGTATAATTTTTTTAGACTTTTTAAGATATTTATATATTCAACAATATTTGAATTTTAATAGGCTATGAATTTTATTTGATTCGGTTTCAAAATTATAAATAGATTTTACTATATGAAATATCTTCTAATCACTAGAGATTTAAACGTATTATCACATAGATTTATGAAATCCGATCCTCTTTCTTCTATTTCGAGTCTTTAATATGGATGACAATTTTGTTTGGTCTGACTCAAACCCGCCCGACCCAATGACGTTATGGGCCGGGATTAGACCTAAATCTTAAGCTCGATGGATGGGTTTGGGCCAATATTTAGACATAGCTATCCAAGTTCGCCCAAGCCCGACCCGAATATTTAAATATTTAATATTTAAATTATAAATTTAAAATAATATACTCCCCTGTCACAATAAGAATGACAAAAAACTTTTGGACACGATTATTAAGAAACATGTATAAAGTAGTGTGAGAGTGATAAAGGTGGTAGAGTCAACACCTTTTTGAAGAGAAACTTTTACTATTTTTGGAATGTATCATTCTTAGTGGGACGTCTCAATAAGAAAATTGTGTCAAACTTAGCGAGACGGAGGGATTACATACTATTATTATTAATGCATTATAAAAATAAATTAATAAACATATTAATGAATATTAAAATATATAAATATATTTTAAAATAAATTAATTATATATATTTTTAATATATTAAAATTTTAAAAGTAAAAAAAAAGAAAGAAATGGAGGCCAAACCCAAGCTTGTCCAATTGACATGTGCCTGAGATTTGCCATGAATTACAAGCCTGGTAAGGTCATGAGTCGGACATTGGCTCTTCCACTAAACTGCAGGCCTGATTTGTGTGCAAGAAAATCCGACTTAGCCTGACACATTATCGTTCCTAATCATAGAGTCTATAAAAATTTGTGAAAATTCATGCAAATCAATAAAAAAAAAGTGTATTTAACAATTCTATAAAAATTAATGTAAATGAATAAAAAAAAGTCAGTCAAATTTTATATAGAGTTTACTAGTTTGTGTACCCGTGCGATGCACGAAAATAGTTAAAAGTAATATAAATAATTTTGATTATAATTATTTAAGACACACAATTATATACTTCTCGTGTAACGGTCCATACAAATTCAAGTTAAAAAAAGAGTAACACTGTTTCACATTTTTAGTGGAGCACGATGGTTACAACTAAATATAAATAATTTATTATGCACCAAATATAAACATGCAAGAAAAAAAATATAATTGATTTATTAGGTTTCATGCTAATTAATTTATCATATTTAATCTAACATCAAGTTAATAGATTAATCCAAATATATGGTTAATGTATCTTCTCATTTTAATTTCATATAAGAATCTTTTTTATAAAAACATGCATAATTTGAAAACCTTAATGAGGAATTATTTGTATGTAAAAACATGTACAATATACTTCATAAATTAAATATTGTGATGAAAATTATAATTAGATATATGATATAAAAAACATGATTTCAATGGCAATTATGTATTCCCTCCGTTCTTTAAAAACATGCATAATTTGACGAGGCGAGAGTTTTAGGAAAATATAATTGACCCGAGTGGTAAAAATATTATTAATTATTAAAATATAATTAATTTAGTAGTTAAAATTGAAATTCACAAAAGATATTATTAAATATAAAATATAATTGATATTATTAAATATAAAATATAATTGATTTGAATAGTAATAGAAATTGTGCCCACAAAAAATTGTAATAAATAGCTAAAAAATAGATGCACGGTTTTTAAGTAAATATTTCACTATTATAATGACTTAAAAAGCTTAATTAATTGTTGAATTTTATAGGTCAATTAAAAGTTAAATATAAATTAGAAGCAATGGGAGAAATTACCAGTATATGAGTGACTATATGTTCTGTAGAGAGAGCAGAGAAGTGGAGGTAAGAAGAGAGCGGCGCAGCAAATTCGTTAAGAAGCTATCAAAGTAGGAATTCGCAAATAAAGGCGGCAAGAGTGAAGGATACTAGCAGAAAAGGAGTGAGGGAGAGATGTCAAGCGTCGGCGGCGGCATGTCGTCGGAGTTGGACGATATAGAGCTAGAAGCGGCGGACTTCCACTCATCGCTGCCGCTGAAGAAGGTCCCATACGGCGACATATTCGAGGCCTCCCGTGCCGGCGACGTCGATCGCCTCCGTTATTTATTAGAGTCCGGCGTCAATGTCAACGCCCGCGACCAATGGGACTCAGTCGCCCTCTACTATGCCTGCCTTGCCGGTCATCTCGACGCCGCCCGAATGCTCCTCGAGAGCGGTGCCATCTGCTCCGAACATACATTTGACGGCGACCGCTGCCACTACGCCTCCCTCAATCTAAAGGTGCGCAAGTTGCTCAAGTCATTCGAGGCCCGCCCCCCGCCTCTCCAACCCCTGCAGGCAGCCCTCAGGGACACCTTCTTGTCCTGCAACGCCAACAATGCCTACCTCCAACAACAATTTCAATTCAACTCCACCAATCATTCCAATTCTCTTCTCCCGCTCCCAGGTCCGTCGTCGTCGACTTTTCCCCTCTTTTTGCTTATTGAATTAGCAAACTCATCCTAATTGAATTGTGGCAATAACTGGTCGCTGCATTTTTCTAGGACTAGGAGTATTCAATGGAAATGTGCTTTCTTTAAGGCCATTGTGCCAATTCATTTTTTCCCATGCTCATACAGAGCTGTGGAATGGTTATGCCAATTGTTTTGTTGATTAGTATTTTGTACATGCTTGAGGTGCGTCGTGATCCTTTCACTAACTTAAGAATGTCACGTGTTTCACTGTTCGCCTAACTGAGAAAAAATAAACAAAAACAAAGCACTGGTATTTGAATGCTCACATGGTTACTCCATGTGGAATGGTAGGTGATTCATCAAACGGAGAGTCCAGTTCCTGCTACTGGCCCCCTGATGTTGTATTTTACGTGCAAGGAAGACCCCTTGAAGCTCACAGACTCATCTTGGGTGCCCGATCACCATTCTTCAAGAAAAAATTCGAGACTGACTGGAAACAAAGAAAAGAAGTGCGATTTTCACGGGAAAGGCTTTCCTATGCATCTCTTTTTAGCCTTGTCCACTTCTTCTATTCTGATAGGCTAGAGGTTGCTGTTGATGACATGGAAGATCTTGTCAGGATTTGCAAAGTCTGCAAGTGCCAGTCTCTACAAAGCCTTATTGAGAAAGAAATAGTTCATCAAAGAAATGCAGACTACAAAGCCCTTAGAGAAATAGAAGATTCCCAGAAGAGGTTCATCTTGCAGGGCAGTTCCCTTCCAGAAGAAGATCGTCTCCCTGCTGCATTAAATCGAATCCTCCAAGTATCTCTTGTCAATTCCTCCACAGGACAAAACATGGGCAATAGTATTGATGATGGTGTACATTTTGTTGGTTCTATTCAGATAAGAGATTCAGAGGAGGACCTTGCAGATGTCTGCGTGAAGGTTGAGGATAAGATATTCCGGTGCCATCGAGTTGTATTAGCATCAAGATCCGAATACTTTAAGGCCAGATTATCCCGAATGAAAGATTTTATTGAAGGCAGTGATCCTTTACCTCATTATACTCTTCCTTGTCTCGAAGAACATGACCTAAATGCAGAAACTTTCCAGAAAATGATTGAATATATGTATGTGTTCCTTATCTATCCATCCATCTACATCACTACCATGTACTTCCAATTTTTATGGACTGTTAGAGAAGCTAGGTGCATATTCAGATCCCTTTTTATTAAAAATTTCATCATGGATTGACGACTGTATAGTTGTTAGTGTAGGTGTCACTACCTCCTTTTGATAATGTGCTTATTCTAGTCAAGAATCATAGAATTCATGTTATGTGTTGCATGTGGGTCTAGTGGAAAAACAAGGTGCATGCTTTAAAGGGAGGGATTATGGGAGAACGACGGAAGGATATAGCTCCTTTATAGACATTCCTTCATCTTGGTCAAGCTCAGTATCGTGGTCCTATCTCACTTTAAAAAATTCCATTGTGTGAGATTATCTTAATCTAGATATTTGATTTTGTTGAGAGAGCAGTCATACTTAGTCATCTCTCATATCACGTGCATATTGTGCAACGAGTCTTTTCAACATTTATGTTAAATTCTTGAAGATCAATGCATTACTGGTTGGTGCCAACAACTCTTCCCTCATCGATCCACACTGGCTTCTGTCCAGTTAATAAATTTTATTTGTTGATTCAGGTATACTGATGGTCTCATAGACATAAACCCTGATCAGGTGAGCTTCACCTACAGCCCTTTTGCTGCATAATAAATTTATCACGTCATATCCCTACTAAATCTTTAGTTAATTATGCAGGCAGAGGAAATGTTTGATGCTGCTTCAAGATATCTGTTATTTCCTCTTAAACGGGCAGTGGCAGATGCTCTTTTGCCTCAGTTGGAGATGGTTTCTCCTGCAGAGTTATGTCATTGGTTGCTACTAGCTGACATGTATGGTTCACTAATTCTCTCATTTTCACCTTTCATTTAGATTGTTTCCAATAGATAATATTGTGTTTGTATGTGTGACACGTTATTTCCTATTCTTCCTTCCTCTTTTTTCTTTTTTCGTTCCTGTCACTTGATATTGACAACTTTTTTGGGGGATGGGTGAAAGATTCGATAAAGAGTTACAATTCCTTTCAAACTGAATTTACATGTCAGCACATTTAATCCTCAATAGTTATTTACCTATTGACACTTGAACATGGATAAGGGGTTTGGACAGTCTTGTTGAGTGGAATATATCAAATATTTCTTTTTTATCCAATACATTGTTGTGTAGTTTGTGTGTGTTAAAATCTCCTAAGACATCAAGCTTTTAGGAAGCGTACTTGATCCTGCTAATATCACATATCTTATTGTAGCCAATGTTACTGTTTCAACACACTAACAATTTAAACGATCTCTGTGATGCTATATCCGTTGTTCAGATTTTTGTAAAATAAGCTGTAGAATTCATGTTTATTGTTGGCATCTTCCCGTGTCTGTATCAATGTCTATTCATGTAAATGATCACATTTCACTATCTGAACTTTATTCCAGACATATTCATCATTTCCCCAAGAGCACCAGGAATATATTCTACTTTCACAGTCCACAGTCGGAGTTGGAGGAAATGACCTTAAATGCTCTGTGTAATCCAGTATAGCACAACTTTTAAATGCTCTTCTGCCTTTTAAGCACGGTTACCACTAGTTTTAGCGTCATGAGGACCACCAGTCATAGTATGGTTAGAAATTTACATGGCCTGGATTCTGTCTGGAAGTGAGAAACATTGGCTAAGGTCTGTGGAGAAATATATCAAATATCTGCAGGTTGATGTCTGCTGCAGTGTCTTAGTTAGAAAATTTGATTAGAAAATCTTTCCCTGTGACTCGTTGAACCATGGAATAGTTAAAATGAAGGTTATAGTTATCACCACATCTCCCTGTTAATTGAAGGCCTGTGTAGTCCAGTAATGATAACCATATCTCCCTGCTAATTGAAAGTCTGTGTACTCCAGTAATGATCATCATATCTCCCTGTTAATTAAAGGACGGTGTAGTCCAGTAATGACCTTGGCCATGTCACATGTGTAATATCCGGTTACAAGAAAGTCTTATGTTATTGGAGGTCATTGTAAAAATAAAAATCTCAGGATTTTTGAAGTTATATGAGCACTTCCTACGTTGGTGTGATGAAATAACTATTTGTGGTTGAATGACCTCTATTTAAGTATCTTGCTGAAGCGATAATTGTGATATATGAAGGTACGGTGTGTTAAAGATCCGTGAATACTGCCTAGATGCTATAGCATTGAACTTCGAGACTTTTGCTGAAACTCGGGAGTTTCGAGCAATGCTTTTGAGACTGCCACCTCCATCTGGTGATTCTTCACTCCGAACGACAGCTCCAAGTGCTCCGGGAGGCGAGGTGAATGCAATAGAAGGAAATGTCCTTGACGACTTGCGGGAGAAATGGCTGGAGGCAGAAGGTGCGGAGCTGGACAAGAGAGATGAAAGCGCTCTGCTTTTTGACAAGCGCCTTGAGATGCTCATGGTAGTTGCAGAGCAGGAGAAACGAGTGGAATCTGAAGATACTCATGATTAACATATGATACGAACACCATAGATTTTGCTATGAAGAGGAAATACAAGTAAGTGTACGATTATATAATAGCTGTGTACTTCTAGAAATATTGGATTCATTTGTTACACGGGATGGTTGGTGTCTGCTTCTTTCTTGCAACTGGAATTTGACCGTGAAGAGGCTCAATAAGTATTACAAATAAAGAAATTTTAATCAATCTATGTTTTTGTAATTTTTCATTATAATTATAAATTTAATTTAACACGTGGCTCTGAAAAGGCGAAATGGCAGATAAAAGTTCACAAAAAACGCGGAGGGTTTATTTAATTGAGTATGGAAAATAGGGTGTTACGCAAAAATTGAATGTGCAAGAGAGAGAGGAATTGACATAATCAAGAAATGGTACGCGGAGAAAATAAGGAATAAATAATGGTCCAAAAGGGCTTCCAGAATAGTACAA
The DNA here is from genome assembly GCA_026898415.1 of Leonotis leonurus. NCBI lineage: Eukaryota > Viridiplantae > Streptophyta > Magnoliopsida > Lamiales > Lamiaceae > Leonotis > Leonotis leonurus. Next base: position 4,123,128 of record JAPKLX010000015.1, read on the forward strand.
GCCACGAAGGTTCCTTCGAATCAAAAATCAAATCTTATCCAAACTAAAAAGTATGAAGTATTAATTATTATGGTATGTAGCGAATGGGTCGGGTTAGGTCAGGTCTTGTGATTTCGTGTAGGCTAAAGGGTGCTCGCGTTTCATCTGGGCATAACATAACCCATTTAAATACTCTTCCTTTCACTTTATTTTCTCACACTTTTCATTTTCATGTCTTTTCATTTTTGTCTCCTTTTTTATTCTACTAAAATTAACATAATAAAACACTAAACAAATAATGATTGGAAATATATTAAGATACAAGTAAATTACAATTCAATTTCTTTTGGGACAAATTAAGGTAGGATGCAGTAGAAAATAGTAATCCATGTCATTTTGATTCATCTACAAAATTATTAATCTATCTGTCTCATTAAAAACAATCTATTCTTTTATGCACGTAAAATAAAGATTGTGTAAAAAATAAAAATGTGATGAGATCCATATTTAAAGAGTTTTTGAAACAACTCAATATTAATTCAACAATTTAAAAAGGAAATATTTGATTCCTTATTTTAATTCTTCGTAAACGGATTCATTTACTCAACTTACAAAATTCATCGAGTGATAATCAAATTTTAATTAATTAATAATAAAAATTGTGTAAAATTCTAATAAGTAATTAGTTAATTTTAAAACATATACCAAAATCAAATCAATAAAATAACAAAATGGATAATAATGTTTGTGAATTGTGATGCTTGCGTGTCCTAAATAAACTCGAATGGGCAAGGCCTCCAATTAGACGAATAATATGGAGTATTAGATTATTTAATTATTATTTGTTTTAAACGTTTGTTTTGCACTCAACTCTCTCTAATTTAATAGTCGCAATTAAACATCACTATATATACGTGTTCGTTTGTTTGAAAAGGAAGCTCCAATCTTCCCTGCCTTGCCTTCATCACCTTCCCCAAATACACAGTCGGAACGGATCATTCACAAATCCTTTAAGAACCAATTTCTCGCCGGAGCTTTCGTCGTCGTCGTATTCGTCGTCGGCTGTTGATCGTCGTTCATTTTTGCTATTAGTATGGTATTGCTACACGCGTGCAGAGAATCAGGATCGAGAGACGGAGAAGTCATCGGAAGGAGAAAGAGTTTGGGTAAGTACGAGGTGGGGAGGACATTGGGAGAAGGAAATTTCGGAAAAGTCAAATACGCCTTAAACGTCGAATCCGGTTTACCATTTGCCATTAAGATTTTGGAGAAGAACAGAATCGTCAACCTCAACATCACCGACCAGGTACTGCATTTTCATTTTCTCTTACTTTTTTATTTCATTTTTTGGGCGATGATGCTATTTTTTCTTCAAAATCTCAAACATCCTTGCTGTAAATGCAGATAAAGAGGGAGATTGGCACTTTAAAGCTCCTCAAGCATCCAAATGTCGTCAGACTATACGAGGTGGGTGAAAGTACGGTCATATTTATGATCAAAATCAAATCCCCCGCGTTGTTTTGTTGCTTAATTAAATTAAATAAGTAATGAATTTGTTATCAGCACCACTTGCACAGTTCTTGAGTGAGATAGGAGTGGGTGGGTTGGGTGCATAATTAATTTATTAAGCCATACCGTATGGTATAGAAGATAAGGTAACAGAGATCATAATAGTAATAATGGTTGTAGACCGGATGAGATGAGAGAAGAGATGATGGCGATGCGTGCGGGGATATGATATGTATGTGTAATTAATTTGTGCAAGGCAAGTGGAGTAACGAGCGGCTCAAGCTTGTCTTGCTTCACATGTGCTTTCGGGATACCTTGTGGTTCTCTCTTCTCGTTTTAGGTCCACCTGCACTGCATATCCATCACTTTATTATATTACTTTAAGAAAACGAAATATATTTATTATATTATATATGGTCTGGACACTTGTGTGATCCTCTAATGTTTGATATTCATTGAGGAGAGTTGTCAACAAATAATTAAGATATTTTTTTTCAACTTGTATATTGTTGTATACATCACTCATAAATGATGAATTTATTTGTGCAAGTTGTTAGCTAGTTGAGATTTTTTTTTTGCCTCCACGTTTAGCTGGTTCACGCACCAGTCGTATATAATTGCACAAACCATTAGTATTTGTACAACATTTATCAAGCTGAAGTCTGTAGCTGTAACTTGAAATTTAATAAAATCAAACATGATGACAAAGAAACTTACTTTGATGCTCATATATAGTATCTGTTGCGAACTGAATTCTAATGCTGCAAAAGGTGTTTCTTGACTGATGAACAACCAGGTACTAGCAAGCAAGTCGAAGATATACATGGTCCTTGAGTATGTGAATGGTGGTGAACTTTTTGAGAGAATTGTAAGTGGTTTTTGCTGGGCCATGGATTAGCTATTCGATTTACCAATTGGCATCAACTTATATGTCGGAACAATAATTTAATCTTCTGCCACACATAATTTTCAGTCATCAAGAGGAAAATATTCCGAAGATCAAGGCAGGAAGCTCTTTCAACAGTTAATTGATGGTGTTTCTTACTGTCACAACAAAGGCGTATATCATAGAGATCTCAAAGTAATCACCATTTCTTTGGAAATACAACTGCAGAGAATTAAATATTGAGATCCTTGTAGCATTTCATATCTAATACTTTAATTAATACTGTATTTATTTTGTTTGTAAAATGCAGCTAGAAAATGTGTTGATTGATGAAAGTGGACTCGTTAAGATCACAGATTTTGGACTTAGTGCATTGCCTCAACATTTAAGGGTATGCATAAGTACACCTCGTGTTCTTGTACTTTTTCTGTATTCTTCATGTTATCTCTGTTCCTAGTTACTTACATTGTCCAATATTAGGATGATGGGTTGTTGCACACAACTTGTGGAAGTCCAAACTATGTTGCCCCTGAAATTCTCTCAAACAGAGGGTATGATGGTGCAACTTCAGATACATGGTCCTGCGGTGTTATCTTGTACGTTATGCTCACAGGATACCTTCCCTTTGATGACCGGAACCTGGCAGTACTCTATCAGAAGGTAGTGGTCCCTTTAAATTGATGCAGAATCTTGACAATTTTATTCTGTTTTAAGTTTTAGAAACCGGTCTAAGATTTCCAAATATAAAATCAGATTTTCAAGGGAGAAGCTCAGATACCGAAATGGCTTTCTCCAGGAGCCAAAAATCTAATAAGGAGGATTCTTGATCCCAACCCACGTACCAGGATAACCTTGCACGATATAAAAGACCATGACTGGTTCAAACAGGGATACACTCCTTTAGGTCCTAAGGAAGAAGATGACGAAGACTATGGTTGCTCAGAAGATGAACTGTCATCTATGCATGATACGGTACAAAATTTTCCCTTAACGCCAATATCATCCGAGGCTTGATCCGCTGTTTTCATTTGTAACTTAAAGATATATATTTTGCAGACTCCAGAAGCAGAAAGGGATCCAGAATCGCCCTATCTAATCAATGCTTTTCAGCTGATTGGAATGTCCTCGTGCCTTGACCTTTCTGGGTTTTTTGAGAAAGAGGTAAGGGAAAGTGTCAGCTGGAAAATCAAGTCGTGCTTTCAGATTGATAAGATCTCATATTGGCATTCTTAACCCCAATTCAAATATGTATTACTTCCCTGCAGGTTGTTTCTGAGAGGAAAATCAGGTTCACGACAAATCACTGTCCAAAAGAATTACTGGAGAGAATTGAAGATATAGTTGTAGAGATGGGATTTCATGTACAGAAGAAAAACGGAAAGGTCAGTTTTTTCATCTCTTCTTTACTCAACCCTCAGAGAGTATTTTTTATATCCTATGGAATCCATTCTTGTCAAATGATGGTATTTCTGAAGATGTTTTTATGTGGCCTAAGAGTTTGCCTGTGTGCCATCTATATGTACAGTTGAAAATCAATCTAGAGCTCAAAGATCAGAAAGCACCAGCAAGTCTCTCAGTAGCTGCAGAGGTAAGTAAATGTAGAAAACAGTTAAGTATGTGCTACATCAGGTCATTTTCCATTATCTTACCAATGTTCCTTCTATATATGGCAGGTTTTCGAGATAAGTCCTGCCTTTTATGTGGTCGAGTTGCGGAAAACACGTGGCGATTCAACATTGTACAGAGAGGTATGTGGCCACATAAAATACACCCTGACTCCTAATAGTCCTAGGCTTGTTTAGGCATAAATTTCCCTGACTGAGTGAGTGATTGAATATCTATTTATATATGCAGTTGTGTGCCAAACTATCAAATGAGTTGGGTGTATCACAAAGCCAAGTGCAGCTCGACCAAGTTAGTAGCCATTCTACAAACTGTGGGTTAACAAGCATCACAGCAACTTAAATTGAGGAGGATTAGAGTATTGAAAGAGGTCGTTGAGGCCTTGAAGGCTCCCAATTTATACATGCGTGATTGCTTGAAGGAAGAATATGTATTTTTTACGTTTGTTAATTCGTAAATCTTAATGTAAAGAATAAACATCTTGTCTTGGAACGATGCCCATGTAATATAATCCCAGATTGAGACTAATGATCTATGTATCATGACGACAAGATCTTGAAAAAAATAAGAGAAAACTCTACAAGTGGAAAGGGGACAAAACTTAACATTAAATAACTAAATAAACAAGTTACCGAGAAAGCAGCAATCATGCAAAATTCACAAACACTTAGCTTGTTTGGTTGTATGGATTATTCATGATAAAAGTTTTAGATTAATTATAATGGATTCATGATAAAAGTCTTAGATTAATTATAATGAGTTGTTCTTTTCATTTTTTTTTATCATGGGTTGTTTGATTGGATGGATATGCCCGTAATTTAATCCCGAAATTATGCCACGTAGGATTAGTTATGATTTGTGTGTCTTGGCCTTCCCCTTATGACTAAAATAATCTCGAGCCAAGTCAATTCCAAATAATCACGGGTTAATTTAGTCATAGGTAACCAAACACCCCCTTAATGTATAAAGGAAGGCATATTTAAAGTTTTTACAGTTCATGTGACATTGATGAATCATTGTGATTATTACTCTCGTTGTGAATGAATGTTTTTAACGTTTTATCGTTTTGATTCATTAATCAATGTTTGTAAAACTTCAAATTTGTCATTTATAATAAGTGGATCTAGCTCACTCAATACACATAATTATATTAAAAATAATAAATTAAATAAAATTTAAATTCCACTAAATATAGATTTTAATTAAAATAATAATAAATGAGACTACTATTTCACCTACTACACATTTATACACAAAGTCAAAACATCTTATTAAAATACATTCCAAATAAAAAATATTAAAAATATTTATGGACGGAGGAAGATCTTTATTTTTTTATTTTGAAGTAATATTAAAATATAACTTTATCAATAAACCATGACTAAAAATTGATATTTAATAAATATTTATAAAAAAATAATATTTATTACGTGACATGTCATATCCTGGATATAATAAGTAAAATAAGAAAAATGTCTTTGTCTACTAAATTACACCTCAAAAATAAAGAAATTTATATCTTTACCTTATTAAATAACATGATGCATCCTGCATCCATATCAAAATCTAAAAATATTATATATGGATAAAATTTAATAATATCATAAATCAATTCTAAATTTTTTGAAATCAGAAAATTATTTAGAAACAAGAAAAAAAAAATTAAAATAACGAGAGGGAGTGTTAATTAAGCGTTGAAATTACACGTGACATCTCACTTCAAATAAATAATAAATGTCAATACAATATAACATGATTAACCACTTTTTGTAAAATAAGCATCAAATTTGATAGTAAATTCATTATGCCGTCGTACCGTAACGGACTCCCATCTTACGAGCCCGAGACACATTACATTACATGCCTAGTCTAATCGGCTTAAATGAATGAATATATTGGAGAATGCACGTCTCTATTTGGAGCCACTAATTCTGATCACCTAAGCTATCAAGATGTAATCAGTTGAGAAAAATGTGATCTAAGTTATTAAATTTTGAAGATCATAATTAGGGGACAACACATAATATATAGCATCTATATTATTAGATACCCCATCATATTAATTGCAGAAGCTCCACAACCACATTCACCTCTCCAATCCATGTATCATGTATTAAACACAACACAGACTGTTAATTCTTTGCTAGCCATAGAAACCAGTATTACTATACTACAAAGTATGTAGTACTACTATATACAGTCTTGCCAAAATTGCTACTGATCACCACTGCTGACAGCTTGCATTCATCCCATCTATTCATTTAGTACATGTACAAAGCCATCACTAAATATTTTTCATCATTTAATTTTAGATAGGATAGGTATTTGTTCGGCCGGCTCGAAAATCAATCGAGCGTCTATTTTCATGACACGGGCCCATTCAAAATATATTTTTTAGTATAAAATAATTAGATTGTACCAAACTATCTGAGCCCGTGAGACTAGGATGATATTCCAATCCTGTTGCTAGACCTACAACACTTTTAACTCTTTGGAGCCATAATAGAAGTGGGCCTGGCTGTGCAGCTTTCACTCCCTTTTGACCTATATATTACTCCATTTGTCATTCTAAAAGTGGTCACAAAGGATGTGACACTGAGATTCAGAAAGTAAAATATTGTATGTTGAAAAGATAGGAGTTAATATTTTAAAGTAAAAACTTTTTCCTTTTTAGAAAAGTGATCACTTTTAATTGGACGACCCAATAAGAAAACGTGACCACTTTTAGCGGGAGGAAAAGAGTATTAAACATTAATAATTAACAGAAAAAATTAGGGAATACAATTCATAAACCACAAAACACTATGATAAATTAATACACTGAGGATTCTGCCAAACTATATGATAAATCTTACCGGGGACATATGTAATGTAGCAATATCTAAGTGGTTGTAAATTAGGGGTGCGCAAACTCGGATAATACCCGTTAAACCAACTCGTACCGGTGACTTTAGACCGAGTTGAAACCAATTCATACAGTAAAATTGATTGGATCAGACCATTTTTAAAATTGATGAAGTACCGGATCGATTCGAACCAAAACCTTCTCAAACCCCTTGGAGTAGTATTTTTTAACATTTTTGCATTCATTTCATTTCATTTCATTTCCTTTCCTTCCAAACCATACATCCTTCAAATTGTTTCACATTTGTTTTTATTTATATTTTATATTTATTTTCATTTATCAACTTGTGATTGAGTTAATGGAGTATTATATTATGAATTGATTATAGTTTTATGTTTTTTTATGGACTGAGAATATTTGGGACCAAATTAAGTTATGTGTTTTATGTATGAAAATAGTATGTATGATATGATAGTATGAAGTATGAATGAGTTAATTATTTTTTATTTTCCCATTGGATCAGTAAGAGAATTTTGCCCAGGCCCAAAGAGAGTGGATTCAGTAAATGGGCCTACTGGTGTATTATGTTTGAAATGGGCTTTTATTAATCCAGCACAAACAACGACGGCTCCAAAATCAAAACCACAGGATAAGAAGAAGTGAAGAGGAAGAGGAAGAGGAAGAGGAAGAGGAAGAAGAACATTTTAGCATTTAGCAGAGGAGGAGGAGGAAAAAAGAAGAAGAGGAAGGAGGCGGAGGAGGGTTTTAGAGTGTTTCCGTTACTCAGTAAGCCTTGTTCACTCTTCACTCCAATCTTTCGATAAATTCAGAAAAATTTGGTGGCCCATGGAGCTAATTGTTCCTTGTAAGCATACCCACCAAAAGCTTTGCTCCTTGGGGAATGATAGACACCATAAAGATGCCGTCTTTGCGCGTTCTAAGTTTCTCTCATGCCAATTTTCGACTGTGAAGAAGCAAGGCTTCAGGAGGCAGAGGCGGTGGTCCGGCGCTAAGGTATTAGCTGTTTCCGGTTTGGACACCTGCTGCACCAACGGTAGATTGAGGTCGTCAAACGGGAACTCATCTCATAGCTTCGAGGAATTCGAAAACAACAACTATCTCCGCAGGTTCGTTAGGAATGGTGAGCTGGAAGAAGGGCTTAACCATCTCGAGAAGATGGTTTCCCATGGCGACATTCCCGATATCATCCCCTGCACCAGCTTGATTCGGGGGTTTTGCAGGAGTGGCAAGACTAAGAAGGCTACTAGGGTTTTGGAGATCCTAGAGCAATCAGGAGCTGTGCCGGATGTTATAACATATAATGTGTTGATTAGTGGGTATTGCAAGTCCGGGGAGATACACAACGCTTTGAAGGTCTTGGACCGGATGAGTAGCGTTGCCCCCGATGTCGTCACCTACAACACCATCCTTCGTAGTTTGTGCGACAGTGGGAAGTTGAAGCAAGCCATGGAGGTTCTTGATCAGCAGCTGAAGAAGGAGTGCTATCCTGATGTTATAACGTACACCATACTCATCGAAGCCACCTGCAAGGAGAGTGGAGTGGGTCAAGCCATGAAGCTCTTGGATGAAATGAGGAACAAAGGTTGTAAACCGGATGTAGTCACTTTTAATGTACTAATCAATGGCATCTGCAAGGAAGGGAGATTGGATGAAGCGATTAAGTTCTTGAATGATATGCCTAGCTACGGTTCGCAGCCGAATGTGATCACGCATAATATAATCTTGCGCAGTATGTGCAGCACTGGGAGGTGGATGGATGCTGAGAAACTGTTAGCTGAGATGCTGAAGAAGGGCTGTGCCCCGAGTGTTGTCACCTTTAATATCTTGATTAATTTCTTATGTAGGAAGGGACACCTGGGGCGAGCAATTGATATGTTGGAGAAGATGCACAAGTACGGGTGTACTCCCAACTCCTTGAGTTATAATCCATTGCTCCATGGATTCTGTAAAGAGAAGAAGATGGAGAGGGCCATTGAGTATCTGGAAATAATGGTCACCCGTGGTTGTTATCCCGATATTGTAACGTATAACACGTTGCTCACTGCTCTGTGCAAGGATGGCAAGGTTGATGCTGCAGTGGAGATACTTAATCAGCTAAGTAGCAAAGGCTGTTCGCCTGTTTTGATCACCTACAACACAGTGATTGATGGGCTCGCCAAGATGGGGAAGACCGAGCGCGCTATGAAGTTGTTGTCTGAGATGCGGGAAAGAGGCTTGAAACCTGATATAATTACATACTCTTCACTTGTAGGAGGACTTAGCAGGGAAGGGAAGGTTGACAAAGCTATCAGCTTCTTCAAAGAATTGGAAGGTCTTGGTATCAGACCAAATGCAATCACCTACAACTCCATCATGCTAGGTCTTTGTAAGGCTCGCCAAACAGATCGTGCAATAGACTTCTTGCTGCATATGGTGTCGAGGGGCTGCAAGCCTACTGAATCCACTTACACTATTCTCATCGAAGGTATAGCTTATGAAGGTTTCACAAATGAAGCTTTAGAGTTGTTGAACCAGCTTTGCTCTCTAGGCCTTGTGAAGAGAAGTTCTGCTCAGCAGGTGGTGCTCAGGTTCTAGCCTAATTCATACTGTTAGTTTTGGGATCTCGTTAACCTTTATCCTACTTATTTCTAGTTTAAGAACCCTTCCTCTCTTTGTTATCATCTTCTTTTTTGTCATTAATTTTATGGATGATAAATGCCTCAGTTTTGAAGTTGAGTGCAATATTTGATTCTTTCACTTTCTTGTTGCTGGAACTTTGTGTTTGCTGTTCATATGCTGCTACAATTAATGTTGATCATTGCTCTTATATCATGAGTTAGTTCTTGGATTGATAATTAGTTCCCTTGAATGTGTAAAATGGCAAGTACATTTTACTAGGCTGCTGCCATTGTCAAAAGAAGAAGAGAAACCACAATGAAACAAATACAAAGTGACTTTACACACAGGAAGAAAAGTTATCAAAGATTGATAGACCTCCTCGTTGATCACAAGTGTGCATTCCTGTTGGAAGTATTCAACAGAGGCTGGAGAGCTTTGACTACGATGCTCATGTTAGGGCGAAAATCTGCCTCATATTGCACACACAGGGCAGCAACTGCAGCCATCTGTACGTTTGAAGCAACCCGTTTGCATTAGCATATAGATCATAGACTATATGGATCGGATAGAATATACGATGCGTTCGTTAGCTCGTTAGTTCCTACTTACCTTTGCAACAGCCTTAGTCGGGTAATCCCTTCCGAGTCTTGTATCCACACACTGGTCCACCTTGTCCTCGCTTAGCTTTGGTGTTGCCTGAATCAATTTACCCCTAATCAGTTACACGTCTGTAACTATATACACGTCTCATAAACTTAGAATGAACGAATAAATGGCATACCCATGTCACGAGACTCTGTTGTCCCCTCGGCAGCGTATGATCCACTGGTTTGCGCCCGGTCAAGAGTTCGAGCAGCACCACACCAAAGCTGTAAACATCACTCTTTGAACTCAGCTGTCCAGTCATTGCGTACCTACAAAACAAAACTTATTTCAGTTTTCAATGGAGGAAGATATATATCTGCAAAGTCATTCAACTGCTATTAGTTCACAAGTTCTATGGGCATGCATACTCGGGGGCATGGTAACCGAAAGTCCCAAGAACACGAGTTGAATGAAGACGAGCTGCTGCGTCTGGGGCTTGATTCGATAAGTCAAAATCTGCAATCTTGGCAACATCATCATCATAGAGTAGCACGTTGCTCGACTTGATGTCACGATGAATAATATGATGCTCTGCCTTCTCATGCAGGTATTCCAATCCTCTTGCTGCGCCAACAGCAATTTTAACTCTTTGGATCCATAATAGAACTGGCCCTGGCTGTGCACCTTTCACTCCTTTCCGACCTGTTTTATTGAATATGAACAGAACAAGTCATTGAATAAATTCATAAACCACAAAACAGTATGACAAATGAATGCAGTGAAGATTCTACCAAACTAATGATCTTCATGCCAATATAAATTTAAGAGTATATTGCAGCAAAATCTATCTTGAAGTCACTGTGTTTCTTTATCTTTTTTTGGATAAGTGACAAAATGTTTCATCGAACTGTTGATTTAAGATTGCAATGCCACCTCAAATAACAATGAGAACAGAAATGTAGATAGCTATACTCCAGTTTCTAGCTATGTCTGATATAGAATGCATCCTCAGAGCAATGAATTAACCTCAAAATAGTCGTGATCACCAATTATTTGCAATAACCGTTGTCTATTATTATTATTCGAGTGCAGATTATGTAACTAAGAAAGTTCAAATGAAGAGTTGATTCAGTAAAGCTCAACTAACCGTGAAGAATGTCGTGCAAGGACCCATTTGTAGCATACTCATAGGCCAGAACTCGTAGACCACCGTCCACGTTATAACCAAGTAGTCGAACCACATTTTCATGCTCTAGTCTCGACACCATAGAGACCTGTAAAAGTATATCTTAAACAATGCATTCGACTGGAGAAATGTAATCTGTAAAGCTATGTTGATGAGTAGGGAGAGTGGTGCTATGTTATGATGAAACCTGTGCTAAAAATTCTCTCTCTGGCTGCTTGCTAGAGTCTAACTTTTTGATTGCTGCTGCGTTCCCGTTTTTCAGCACTCCGTGATACACCTTTCCGTAGGACCCTTCACCAATCAAAGACTTGGAACCAAAATTATCTGTAACATCCTTCAATTCATCTACTGGAATTGCAGGGACAGAAATAGGCTGCATAATGATATTCTCTCGGTCTCTTTGTGTTGCTTCAGCAGCACGATAGCCTGCAGGGTTGCCTGCAAGAAATTCTCTGCTACGTATGATTTCGCTAACCATAAAGTCCTAGTGCTTAATCAACACCTAAAGATACAGCAATTCGAAGGATGATTGCGGTTTAACATTTAAAACTTGATGTGTTCATTTCAAGTTTGAAACTGCAATACAACTTATTCTGAAGGAAAATAAGTAAAGAAAAGATTAAAGGTTCATGTCAGCACTTCCAGCCTAAACTTAGATTTAGATCTACATTTGGCAAGAAACATAAAGTAGAATGAGAAATTAATAGTGAAGAGGTTGGATGGGGAATAGGAAAATCACCTGTAGTGTGAGGTGTGGGGTGTAATCCATTACCAGCAGCCTTGTGCATGTCATCATCTTCCCAACAACAGAAGCAGCAGCAGCCCATGACTCTAATATGTTATGCTAAAATATCTGCAGGTGGAAGGGTACTATTAGAAGAAGACCATAACAAGATTCTGTTGCTGTCTTTTTTCAAGCTGGGATACTAACTACACAAGAACAAAGTGCCAAGTTCTCCCAGGCAGCCCAAGAGCTAAACTAAAAGAACATATACCAATTAATGAATGTTGTTGCAGTTACACAACTGAGATAAATGGTCAACGAAAAATTGAACAACAAGGTGAGGCAGAGGCAGTTCATCAACTGTGAAGTCAAATTTACATTTCATCAATTAATCACACACACGAAATTAACAGAAAGCAGTTGAGGAAGAATCCAAGGAAAATCAGAACACAGAAATCAATATTATACATATACTGAAAGGGGTCGTGGAGAATTGAGAAAAAAGAAGAAAGATAATGATGAGGCATGAAGAAGATGAGGTTGAGAGAAAAGTGGGACCTTGTTGTGGTTGTAGTAGTACGTTGATGGCTGAAAACACAATTCCGGCAACAGCTGAGAGTTTGAAGAAAGAAAGGTCAAAGCATGAAAAGTGTAAGCAGATAATCGTTCCTTTTCTGTTTAACTACACTAATCTTAGCGAGTTGCGCGGTCGCCATCTTGGACTCATTAGCAGCTGTACAACAAGGAAACCAGCTCAGCTCAACTCGACTCGACTCGACTCGACTTGGACAGCCTTCCTCTTAATTAACCCTTCAATTCTTACCATATTTTCTTCTCACCTTTGACGTTACGCTAATGGAGTACTACTAATTAGCTCGCATAATTCGGTATTAACTTTTGCAAGAGCGACAACTTCCACAGGGATAGGCTCGCTTGGATGGGGTTTACAACCACAACTACAAGCCTGGAACCCGCTGGCGATGGCACCTCACCTGCATATTAACTAGTATTAATCATTTCATCACCTTCTAATTTTATAATATAGTACTAATAAAAAGCTCACTTTCTAATTTCAGCTTAGTTGGGCCAATGATTGAAACCTGAACGGAAGCCTCTGAGGCAAAGGGGAGTAGAGAGTTGGAGACGCCATGGACGAAGTTAAGCTTGCCGGAAAAATCGGCTTCAATTCGCCGTTCTAAACACATTTTTGCCATATTGAAGATCTCCCTTGATCAAATCAGAACCTCACCATCAAATCTCAAACTTTGGAAGATCTACTTTTAACGTCTACTCCGGAAGAAGGTTAATAACAGTCGAAGCTCCGCATCAATTGAGGCCGCTTAGCAATTTATTCTCTTTATTCTTATTCTTTTGGTTTCTGATCAAACATTTACTTCGATCGAGTTATTGAAAATGTATATAGTTGCGAGGAACTGAAATTAAAATAATAAGATGATAATGAGAATTCTTGACTTCATGCGAACAAAAATTGGGAGCTATGATAATGTTGATTGTTGATACTAGTAAATGGCCCTAATGGTGTGCTTTGTTTGAAATGGGCTTTTATTAATTTAGCAGCAGCAGCATAGCAAGCAACGACGGCTCCAAAATCAAAACCACGGGATAAGAAGAAGAAGTGAAGAGGAAGAAGAAGAGGAGGTGGTGGCCCATGGAGCTAACTGTCCTTGTAAGCAGACCCACCAAAAGCTTTGCTCCTTGGGGAGTTATAGACCCATAAAGATACCGTCTTTGCACGTTGTAAGTTTCCCTCCGGCGAATGTGGAAAAAAGGGCATCTTTGAATGGTGAGCTTAGCATATGATATGGTTGCAGGGATGGGGTTGTGGAAGGCTCTCAACTTCTAATAGATGTATCAGTATGTATTTCTGGGATGATGGAATCATTTATAAAGGGGCCAAATGATGTATATAAATTAGCCATCAAGATTACATTTGATTCAATCTATTGCAAAGGTTGTTGGGAAAAAATAGCTCTAAGAAACAACATACATACTCCTAGTAATGAAGGTGCTCCATAGCTCTTTACTCTGTTTATAACACCCCCTGCAGCTGAAACATGCAAGAGTGAAATATAGGTAGTCTCATCATCTACTTTTGTTGTTCGATTTTAGTCTTGCCAAGATTCAAGAACCAAAAGCTAGTTGTAGAAACATGAGAATTAGTACCGCAGCTTCTTGTAGCATTGATAGTGGAAGAACAAATGCAAGTGAAACCTTGGGTCTCAGCATCAAAACCACAAGTTCTTCCAGATTTGGCACAGGATCGTAGGTGGTATGTTCATGCTCACGTATCTCACCGTATTGTAGGTGGTGAAGCAGTACGGTGGCATGGTGGTGGTGTAGGACATTGTGTGGAAGAGCTTGAACGACATGCATGTTGCGTGGAGCTTTGAAACACCGTTGATGGTTGGTAGTGGTTGAGGACGGGAGAGTCGATGGAGCAATTGATGAGCATGGAGGAGGGATCATGTCGGACTGAATGTTGATCATGACGAAGTCAGGTGAGGCTAGAGAATAGAGCAGGTGGACATGGAAAGGTCGAATATCACCACTTACGGCCTTCTTGTTCTAATCGATGATTTGGATCTTGTAGGTGCCAGAACTGGGGGAACCACATCCGTCGTGGATGCCAAAAGGGTAGTTGATAGGGACGTTGTTGCCGAAGTTGCAGTAGAGGGAGGTGGCTGTCGACGAGGACGACAAATGTACAAGTAAGATAAGGCCTGTAGCTGTGACGCTCAGCTTCAGTAGCACCTATCATCTTCAGTTTCTTGAGTGTCTGAATCGATAGGGGGTTTGAGTTTGAACTTGCATGACAAGAAAAAGTAAACAATACATTCGATCTTTGGATCTTTTCTTACTAACATATGAATCATTCATCATATGAATTATGGTGCTACAAACTATTTTTGTGTAGGTACATAAATCAATAGTGAAGATGTAAATAAACAGAAACTCGAGTCCCAAGTTGACCAACCAAACTAGAACACATGAAATGAAGTAAACTAAGCCAACCAATTGCAGAAACCATTTGTAAACCGCACCGCAGCACATGATATCTATATGCAAGAAGCACTGCGAGAGTATCGTTGTCTGTCCATAAGGAAGAACTAACAAGAGATTTTCAAATAGCCATCGTCTGTTCCGAGAAGAAAAAGGCGGGAAAAGGGTAGAATAGTAATTGCCGATAGCACCGACATGTTCTTTGATTCCCCATCCGCCGTGTACACATGTTGAAGGCTCGCTCGATACTGCCCATCCTGTTCCATGACATCATACAAATGCACCGATCACTTCAAGATCCACAGAGAGAGAGAGAGAGAGAGCAAGAGAGAGAGATTTACTTACCTCATCGGCAGCAGGGCTTTGTAAAGAAGAAAGGCCGATCTTATTTCTACATATTGAGATTATATTTTGGCCCCACACTGAGAAACCAGAAACCCCATCACTGTAACCTCTGAATACTGTTTGTTCTGCGCTCCAATTCCTGTCAATATATAATTGTATCCCCTAAGCAAATAACTCTTATCTACATACATCAAAGATTCTTAACCATTGACTTGGTATATTACACGAAATCATAGTTTGATGTTCAACGCCAGGCATATACATACATTGGCAGTCAAACATAAACATGCATGATAGTTCAATACAAATTTGAAAGAAAAACTTATATTTCCCTGTGTTTTTGCACAAATTTCATATTTACAGCTCATGCTTTGCAGTTCTCTATGTTTGGTACATCATGAGGGTATTAATGGATACCGACCTCTGATTTATATGCTTAGACCATCACGTAATCTATCGACGTCGTTATAGATAATAATAAATTCAAGAGTTTGATCAGAGAATTAGTCGAGTTGTGCAGTCAGCAGAGCAGGGAGAACAACTTACCTTCTCAAATCCCAAATTCGCAAAGTCTTGTCAAGGGAGCTGGATACAAGCTGGTGTTCTGCAGTTGCAGCTAGCTGCAAGAATTGAAAATTTTATGTGAAAAAGCAGTATTCTTTACAGGCTCGCATCCTAATATTTATCATACCTTTGTAATATATCCATCATGAGCCTGCCATGAAGAGATTATCTTTCCACTTCTCAAGTCAAAGAGCCTACAATAACCAGTACTAGACGCAGACGCAATCCAGGATGGAAAGGCCTCAGAATGCATTTTGAAAGAGCTAGGTGAGCAAATGGATGATATAAGGGGAGGGAAACTAGAATCATTGGATTCACCCCTCCATAGATGAAGTTTCTGACCTTGATTGACATCAATGAATCTGTCGGCCATAATAATAGTTTAGAACATAAGATTGCATACAGGAGATTAAGTGTTGCAAATTAGTGTGCAAGTACCTGAGCGATCCATTTCCAGTACCCACAATCAGCCTATCATTGAAGCCCAAGTAGTCCATAGTAGTATAAGAATTCCCATGAAATGCACTACCAAGCATTCCACTTTGTAGTTGATTAAAATGAAGCATGTTGTCTTCATCTCTTTCTATCAACTGTGTGGAGGAGGCCAAAGAGCGTTCAGAAAATATAGAAATTAGTTTCCCAGTTTGTCCATTCCATAAATGTACTGTTCCATCACAAGAAGCTACTCGTCCAGAGGATGCCAAATCGAAAATGTCATTCACGACCTGTAAAGGATACATCAAGTGTGTTTATTTTCCCAACAAAGCAGAAAGGGGAATTTAAAGAACTCAATACTGCATCAGTGCATTGCAATCGAGTTTCAAAATGATAGTTGGCTAGAGATGAAAAAACTACACAAAAATGCAATGGGGATACTGACACAAACCTCATCATGACCATTATAGCTTGACATGCAGTCCACTCTTGACAAGTCCCACTTCTGAATATTTCCTCTGAATCCTTGCCCAACTCCTGCTGTGAATACTGTAGACTCATCTTGGCAAACTGCAAAAGATCTCAGTGCTCCATGATGCGCACGAACAGATTGTATGATAGATGCTCTTATTTTCCATGGAAGTTCATCCTTTAGACCTCCAGCACGAGTTGCAAAATCAAGTCCATTCCAGTCGGATGCAGGGCTAGGGAACCAATACCAGGGTTCCTGAACTCCTAAACTCGAGCTTGTTCTGAGCCTCTCAGCTGGATTCTGGTAAGACTCGTGCATATTTTTACTTTGCACGAGGCTTTTGCTGTTCTTTTTACTCTGTGACTGAGGTCTTGACCATCCAACCCCATTGAATAAGAGTTTAGCAGGCGTATTTTCAGATGTTGAGCCCTTCTGAGAAGATCTTCTACCATTTAGGCTTTCTGGAAAACTTCTATATGAATCCCCTGCTTTTTCCCACTGAATAACAAACGTCCAAGTACAATACGTGAAGTTAACTTAGTAGCATATCCGGCACTGTTTGTTGAGCAATTAAATACACTGATTTAGTTGCTTATTATGCTGGATTTTGAATAAATAGATTACAGAAATTTAAATATGCCCCTCTTCAGCTTAGGCAGACAACTTTTTCCTGGCCATGAAGTTTAGATGATATGGGTTTTATGTTTAACTATAAGACTACAAAACTAAAGGTCAAGTAGCAGCAGAACACCGTAGGAGAAGTCTAACTTGAATGCCCAACATCTTCAGCAAAATGGACTGGAATTTAAAAGTTTTTCAATTTTCAAGGATAGTCCTAGCCGACAACAAATTCTTATTACAAATAGGCAATCATTGATAGCATATTCCCTTGTAAACTATTAAAAAAATAATTTGACAAATAATTCCTACTAATCATGGCACAGATCAATATTTAATACGACGTGGTCCACACTGTTGAGAATTAAACAACACTTTCAAAACTAAACTTCCAATGCCAAAGTAATATAGATAATAAAAGGTCATACCCTCCAATTATGATGCCGTAAGAGGAACTGCTCAATAAGCAGCCATGTAGCACAACACTTGCGAAGTCTCTCTATACCAAGTAGAGAAGCAAATTGAGGATACAGAATTAACCTGCAGGAATCACTTCCTTATACTCGTGGCTATCACTTATATATCTTTAATAAATAAAATAGATTACAGAGACTCACAGTAGGTCCATGCGGCTTTCACTGCAATCTTCCTCACCCACTTTTACTTTAGGCCCAGATATACTTCCCATTAAATTAACAGAATATGTGTTCTTTTTCTGAGAAAAAGCAAACTCTTCGAACAACTCCTTAAGTTTTGGTAGAACGTGCAATGTAGTTGAATCTGGGCCAATCTGCTGGCAAACTCTGATAAGACTCTTGGCAGCATTCTGCAAAACAAAGTGATTACTGTTAGCGAGTGCATTGTTTAGAAAAGTGAACATCTTTAAACTATCAACGCCCACTAACAGAGCAGAATTGTTGGTCACATACTGCATCAGTGGGTCTGATATCATTTAACGATTATGGAAAATATGACAAATTATTTTAATATGATGTTCAGTGAATAATTCAAAATAAGATTCAATCATAAGAATAAGACTCAAGACATTCTGGGTGTTTTACAATAACAGAGTACCTGATGCACCTGGATTCCAATGTCTCTGTGCATAATAATCTTAATATAGGGGCAATTTCTGTCCTGTATGAGTATAAAGTTTACTTAGTTGCATTGCTCCAGACTATGCAGAAAATATACAGTCAAAAGGTTGTACCTCAAGCAGTTCCTTAACAATCGTATCAGTTGTCAATACTGGAACAAGACCATCTAGTGCTGTCAGACAATCTATCAAGGCTGAAGATCCCCAACTCTGTACTGGTTCAGGTTTACTAACATTCAAAGTACAGAGACAAGAATTGATGACATTATATAACAATGGCAGAATTTGTTTGACTACGAACGTTTCCCCAATAAGTCCACCTAAGAGTAAAGATAAACTTTGTTATGACTCGATTGCATACATTATCAGAAACAACAAAATTTAGCATCCAACTATCAGGAACATACCAATTCTAATCAACACATCAATTCCATCATTGCATATTCCTTTTCCAAAAGAGAGCATTAGAGGCAGAATCGTCTGCAACAATTAATAAAAGATCAGGTAAGAACTGCCTAAATACACGGAGTGAATTTTAAATATTCAAGCCTATGTAAGTTTGGAATTACAGAATATACATCATGAGACAAAAACCTGATGAACAGTGACTGGCACACCAAGCTCTTCGCTAGATCCAATCAACAGAACTGATGCAGCAAAAGTTGAACTTTTATGAGGAGCAATGCACAAATTTGATATAATAAGCTGGTGTATTATTTCAAAGTATGCTTGTTTCCCCATCCTATTCCATAGCTCCTGCATGAATGAGCCTTGAAGAAGAGAAACCTTCAAATGTGAATAGCCTGTAGCCTAAGAGAAAAACACTGTGAAATTACGACAGAAAGAATAATTTAAAACAGATGGATAAAATGGATGGTAGAAAATAACAACAAATACCTGCAGAATTCTCTGGACGGATGGCACAACAAACTTTATCACTGCTTCTGACTTCAGACATTTCAAGAATTCCGTCAGTAGCAGATAAGCCCATTCAGCTTCAGCATCTGACGCACAAGTTACTACAAGGGGTAGGCAATATGGAGCACACATCTCAGCACCAAAATCTCCCATTCTTTCCAGAGCTCCTTGTTTTGCAAATGTTGCAGCATATTGAAGACGTAAATCATTTCTTGAGAGAAGGTGAAATGAGGCTAAAAAGTAGTAGGATGACTTCACCGATTTTGGGAAGTAAGGAGACTCTAGAAGGCATTTGGTGGAAGGCCTCCTAAGAAAGTGAAATGAAAAGGCAGCAGTTAGGCTAAAGAAGATTGGTTTGAGGAGGGAGAGGTGTATGAAAGGGTCAGTCAACTTACATGTTCCAATCCTTCTGAATGCAGGTTTCAACTACAACTTTCATATGATGGGGGAGATCATGGATTGAACTTGGTAGGAAACCACTATCTAAGTAAGAAACTAATGAACTTGGACCAAAAAGTGGTTTTCTCATATGAAGCTCTGCTAGTATACATCCAATTGCAAATATATCGTCCGCAGCTCTTTTGGAGGTTATCTTGGCAGAGAATGTTTGCCTCCAAAGCATTAGTTCTTGATATCCCATAGAGTCATCATCGACCTCAATATTTTCAAGAAGAGAATTCGAGTTTATAGTTGACTTTTGACAGTTTCTTGTAGAGTCAGGTTTTCCAGGTGATACTTTTCCAGAAATATCCGCCAAAAGTTCGCCTTCATTGGTGTCATTCTTCAAATAGTCACTAGAATAAACACTATAACAAGGAGCTAAATGGCATGATTTCTCACAGAACGAAGTTGCTTCTTCCAATTTGTTTAGGTAATTAGTTTTAACAAGTAAATGCCCATCCACAACAGAGTCAACTTCTGTTTGATCATTGATATTGTGCTGAATTCTATATCCAGCATTTAGACGTGGAGGATGTGGTTGACTAAAAAGCTGACGACGTCCTGTAGACCTTGGTATCGTGGAGGTTGTTGCTGGCAACATCACATTTTTAGCTGCAATAGCAGCTTCACCAGACATTTTGTAGCCAAAGGTTATGTCAATCCAATGATGTATTTGAGAGGAAACTCGGTCGCTTTCAAGAGCAGCTCGATGCAACTTAATGAACTCCTCTGGAGTGGCTGCCCATGAAGGCACAGCCAAATCAGGCATACCAGAATGGAGAGAGTAAAATATGCGTGGATCACTGTAGAATTCAGGAATACACTCATCAGGCGTCCACTGGTATAATCTTTGCATGCTAGAAGGGTATTCATTGGGCTCATAAACTGAACGCACTGCTAGTCTTAAAACACTAAGAGGCAACCTCCTGGCTTTATAACTGCAAACAGCCAGTTCAGAAAGGCACTCATCAGAGATATGATGAGGCATTTCAGATGTTGAGTAAGTAAAATCCAACTGTTCATCACCTTTTGCCAAGCGCCACTTGCTCTTACTAAGATCTCTCCAACCACTATTGCTACTTTCATCACATTTGATGCTAAAATCCATAACCCAGGGCATGACTGTGTAAAATGTGTGGTCTCCCCACCTCCTTCCTGCTAATTTGTTCAAAATGAGAAGATACTCAAAGTTACTAAGATCACCTTTCCACCAACTATTGAAACAAGATTGCCAGTTATCAGAACTTGAGAGACTTAAATCAGCATAAAGGGCACGAGAAGGACAGCATTGGAAACAAGAGTCAGCACGAGGATCAGATAACTCATCACTTGGACACACCGCAGAGTTCAGCAGATGTTGCTCACCAATTTGCAGCCAACACCAGAATGTATCAGTAAGCAAAATGTGGGAGGGGCGTAAATTCCCATGAGCAATGCCTAGACCATGCATGTAAGATAGAGCTGATAGCAGCTGGTAGACAAGAAACCGAATGTGCCAATCAGATTTTAAGGCAGCAGGGCTATAGTGCATAATGTTTTCAAGGGTGTATGGTGCCTTTGGAAGCACCAGACAAATATGTTTCGGTGACTTTAGCATTCCTAGAATTGGACTAATGTTCGGATGCCTTATGCAGCCAGGAAAGCCATTCTCCTGAAATGATGGCAAACCAAGCAAATTAACAAAGTTTGCACCCTCTTGCCCAGTAGATTTTCCCTCTACAAGAAGGCATAATGTCCGCAAGAGTTGATCTTCAAACAAGCCAGATGAGAAACATGAAGCAAGTTGTTCGAATGCTTCATAGGATGCATGACTAATTCGAGCAATTGGAGCCAATGAAGTGATTGCCCTCGAACAAGAAAACCTATTAGAAATGTTACATGTTTCACAACCACCAAGGAATACGGTTCTGCCATCATCAGAGAAATGCCGACATTCTAAAGCAGAACTTTTAGCACTATAAGTTCCGGCACTGACCTCTGCTTGAACTTGCTTAGCGGTAGATGGCTCGGCGTTGTGTCCGGCACTACCATCGCCACTTTCAAGTACACAAAGCTCAGAACTGAAAATGCGTACAAATTCGTGCAGCAAGCTAAGTTCACGCATTCACATTAACCAAGCTAGAAAGCATGAACAATTGAATAGAGGTGAAAAACAAGAAAAAGGGTTAAGGAAGCATACACGTATCTGGCTAAGCAATCATGCTCGCGATACCGCACATAATTCAAAACGAAAACTTGGTCGGAAGTGGAGACCTGCATTCGGTAATGGAAGTTGTAATATTCATCATATACCAACAGTAATGCTTTCATAAAAGTATCCCAAGGATTGAAACCTGAACGGCAGCCTCTGAGGCAAAGGGGAGTGGAGAGCTGGAGACGCCATGGACGAAGTTGAGCCTGCCGGAAAAATCGGCTTCAATTCGCCGTTGAAGGCACTCTAAACACATTTTTGTCATATTTCAGATCTCCCTTGATCAAATCACCGCCTCTCCATCAAAACCCAAACTCTGAAAGATCAACTTTTAACGTCTACTGCAAAAGCAGCTCAATAGCAGTCGAAGCTCCACATCAATAGAGCCCGCTTCGCAATTTCTTTTCCTTATTATTCTTTTCGTTTCTGATCAAACATTTATTACATTGTCGATCGATTTATTGAAATTATATATAGTTGCGAGGTGCTAAAATTAAAATAAGACGATAATGAGAATTGTTGACTTGACGTGAACAAAAATTGGCAGCTATATAATGGGCCTATTGGTGTACTTTGTTTGAAATGGGCTTTATAAAAAACAACAGGATAAGAAGAAGTGAAGAGGAAGAAGAAGATGGTTTTAGCGTGTTTTATACTCAGTAAGCCTTGTTCAGTTTTCACTCTCGTCTCTCGAGAATTCAGATAAATTTGGTCGCCCATGGCGCTAACTGTTCCTTGCAAGCATAGCCACCAAAAGCTTTGCTCCTTGGGGAGTGATAGACACCATAAAGATACCGTCTTTGCGCGTTGTAAGTTTCCCTCCGGCGAAGTATCTACGGTGAAAGAGCAAGGCTTCAGGAGACAGAGGCGGTGGTCCGGCACTAAGGTCTTAGCTGTTTCCGGTGTCTGACACTTGCTGCACCAACGGTTGATTAAGGTCGTCAAATGGGAACTCATCTCATAGCTTCGAGGAATTCGAGAATAACAACTATATCCGCAGGTTCGTTAGGAATGGCGAGCTGGAACAAGAGCTTAACCATCTCGAGAAGATGGTTTCCCATGGCGACATTCCCTGCACCAGCTTGATTCGGGGGTTGTTATCCCGCTATTTTAACGCACAACACGTTGCTCACTGCTTTGTGCAAGGGTGGCAAGGTTAATGCTGCAGTGGAGATACTTATCCATCTAAGTAGCAAAGGTTGTTCGCTTATTTTGATCACCTACAACACTGTGATTGACGGGCTCGCCAAGATGGGGAAGACCAAACACGCTATGTAGTCGTTGTCTTAGATGCGGGAAAGAGGCTTGAAACCTGATATAATTACATACTCTTCATATGTAGGAGGACTTAACAGGGAAGGGAAGGTCGACAAAGCTATCGGTTCCTTTAAAAAAATGGAAGGTCTTGGTTTTTGACCAATTGCAATCACCTACAACTCCATCTTGCTTGGTCTTTGTAAGGCTCGCCAAACAGGTCGTGCAATAGACTACTTGCTGCATATGGTGTCCAGGGGCTGCAAGCCTACTGAATCTACTTACACTATTCTCATCGAAGGATAGCTTATGAAGGTTTCACAAGCGAGGTTTTAAAGTTGTTGAACCAGCTTTGCTCTCTAGGCCTTGCGACGAAAAGTTCTTCTCAGCAGGGGGTGCTCATGTTCTAGCCTAATTCATGCTATTAGTTTTGGGATCTCAACCTTTTTCCCAGTTATTTATAGCTTAAAAACACCCCTCTTTTTTTTTGTTTTCTTTTTTTGGCATGTCATTAATCTTATGAATGATAAAGGCCTCAGTTTTGGAGTTGAGTGCAAGATTTGATTCTTTCACTTTTTTTGTTTCTGGAACTTTGTGTTTGCTGTGTTTATGCTGCTACAATTTTTGTTGATCATTGCTCGTATACCATGAGTGCTTGGATTGATAAATTTGTTATCTTGAAAGTATAAAAGAGCATCTATGAATGTTGAGTTTAGCATATCATATGGTTGAAGAGATGAGGTTGTGAAAAATACCTCAAGTTCTAATAGTTTGGATCAAATAGAGCAGATGGACATGGAGTGGTCAAATATTACCATGGTCTTCTTTCTGTAATCGATGGTTTGGATCTTGTAGGTACCTGAAGGGGTGAGGAACAAGAGACTGGTGTTGGAGCAGTTAAGCATGTGCCGGAACTAGGGGGAACCACGTCAATCATCGATGCTGAAAGGGTAGTTGATGTGGACGTTGTAGTAAAAGTTGCGGCAGAGGGAGGTGGCTGCCAACAATGACGACAAATAAAAAGTATGATACGTGATGTAGCTCTAACTCTAATGCTCGGAGGCTTAACATCTTCAGTTTCTTGAATGTCTGAGTCAATAGGGTGTTTGCGTTTGAATTTGCACGAGTGGAAAAGGATCAATGAGTTTGAGATTGCTCAGTGCTTTTATGACTATTGCTTCCTCCAGCATTGCTACGAGACAATGTTGTTTGAAACTTGAGTACTTCTATACACTCATAATTTGATTGAAAAAAAATATATGGTGAGGAGAATTGGATCTTATGGCCAATGACAGAACATGCACGAGACATCCTAATTGAAGCACTTTTATGTGCAGGATAAAGCATTTGTGTGATTCCAGTATTGATCTTATTCTTATAGGTAAGTATTGATTCTATTAATTGATTACATTGATTAGTGTTACCTACAATAATTAATGAGGTTTGCATAGTTTTAGTAAGTAATAGTTCCCAACTCTGTAGTGATAAATGTCAAGTAAGCCTTGATTCAAGTAGGCGAGCGGCCCACATGAGTTGCTAAATATAGGGTAAATGAAACATGTACGGTGAGGGTTTGCTTGATCTGCTATGTTTAAGTGGAAGTGTAGCATTATAAAAGGTTGGGGTAGAAAATACACCAACCAGTCTTTATCTTCGTCTTCTTTCTTCTTCTTTATCTTCTTATTAAGTAATATAGGTAATAGTAGAATTGATTAATCAATTGGAGTTGTGAAGAGGTACGTAGCAAGATGGTTGAAGGAGCAGCGATTGCGACTGCTGACAAGACAGAGTTTACGGAATGTTGGAGGACATCATGGAGAACACCTTATATCATGAGGCTGGCCTTGTCTGCCGGCATTGGGGGTCTGCTCTTCGGTTACGACACAGGTCTGTATCTATCTATGCACATTCATACACGTTATTAATCGATTGATCGACGTTCTGTGATTTATGTGTGCATATGTAGGTGTGATTTCGGGTGCGCTCCTGTACATTCGGGAGGACTTTGAAGTCGTAGACAAGAAGACATGGCTGCAGGAGACGATAGTGAGCATGGCGGTGGCGGGTGCCATATTTGGAGCTGCGTGTGGTGGATACATAAACGACAAGTTCGGACGGAGGATATCGATCATGATAGCAGATGTTCTGTTCCTGGTGGGTGCGGTGGTGATGGCAGTTGCACCGAATCCGGGAATAATCATCTTGGGTCGAATTCTGGTGGGGCTCGGTGTTGGAATGGCTTCCATGACCGCTCCTCTCTACATCTCGGAAGCATCTCCTCACAGAATCCGAGGCGCACTCGTCAGCACCAACGGCTTTCTCATCACCGGAGGACAGTTCCTCTCCTACCTCATCAATCTTGCTTTCACCCATGTAATCACTAATTACACTTTCTGTATCGATTTCCTTTTTCTTCGTCTTCGTCTTCGTCTTCTTCTTCATCTTCATTAATAATGTATCTATATTAGGCCAAGAGCAACTGGAGGTGGATGTTGGGCGTGGCGGGAGTTCCGGCGGCGATTCAGCTTGTTCTCATGCTATCACTGCCGGAATCTCCAAGATGGCTCTACGTTAACGTATGTGATTATGGATTTATGAGTGATATGTATTGTTCTTGCTTGGTTATCTCTCATTGCCATTGTCAATGTGAATGATTAAATAGGGCAAAGAGGACGAAGCTCGATTGATACTCGAGAAAATCTACCCGGCTCACGAGGTGGAGGAGGAGATGGAATCTCTGCGCACTTCAGTGGAGCAAGAAGAGGAGAACTCTCTTGAAGGAGGCATCTTGGACAAACTGAACAAGGCATGGAACAACATCGTAGTCCGAAGGGGGCTCTATGCCGGTATCACCGTCCAGGTGGCTCAGCAGTTCGTCGGCATCAACACCGTCATGTACTACAGCCCCACCATCATGCAGTTTGCTGGCTTCGCCTCCAACAAGACCGCCATGGCCCTCGCCCTCATCACCTCCGGCCTCAACATGATCGGCTCCTTGATCAGCATGTGCTTCGTCGACCGCTACGGCCGCAGGCGCCTCATGATCATCTCCATGATCGGCATCATCACCTGCCTCATCACCCTCTCCTTCATCTTCTTCCAAGCCGCCGTCACCGCCCCCAAGGTCAGCGCCACGGACACCGCCCTCTTCGGCGGCAATACCACCTGCCCGGCCTACAGCAAAGCCCCCAACTTTGCTTCCTGGAGCTGCATGCAGTGCCTCGGGAAGGAGGCATCATGCGCCTTCTGCGCCTCCACCGAAAACACCAACGCGGCCGGTGCCTGCCTGGTCCTGGACGACGGCGTGAGGGATGTCTGCCGGGAAACGAAGCGGACGTGGTACTCTGAAGGATGCCCCAGCAAGATCGGATTCCTCGCCGTCATATTCCTCGCTCTCTACATCATAGTCTACTCCCCCGGGATGGGGACCGCCCCGTGGATCGTCAACTCGGAGATATATCCAGTCAAGTACAGAGGTCTCTGCGGAGGGATAGCGGCCGTATCCAATTGGACATCCAATCTCCTCGTGAGCGAGACCTTCCTCACCCTCACCGAGCATCTCGGCTCATCGGGTACTTTCCTCCTCTTCGCAGCCTTCTCCATGGTCGGGCTCTTCGGCATATACATGCTCGTGCCGGAGACGAAGGGCATGCAGTTCGAGGAGGTGGAACGGATGCTCAAGAAGGGATTCTCACCTTTCAGAAAACAAGACGACAAGAAGCCCAAGGATGCCTTCGCTTGAGAAGAGTGACTAATACTACTCCCTCCCAATAAATTCAATTCAAATCCACTGCAACTGCAAGAGAGTGAGGTGAATGCGAATAAGATTGCAGTAGTGTGTTATGCTTATGCTAACTGCTGCATTGTAGCATGGAATTGAACTCATCACCCCCATCTTCTTCTCACTCTCACACGAGGATTTACAATTCTTTATCTTGTTTTTCTTTTAAACAAAAATTTCCATAACCACTTGAGTTATTAATACATATACACGATGATACTTCAACAAATCTTACTATTATAAGTAATCTATTACTTCCTATGGCCCATTAAATTAGTTCTACTTTCGCCAGAAAGCTATTACATATTTGCTCAAAATAAAACTAATTAACTGACAAATCAATGTCATCATTAAATGGTGGATAGTATTTGAGTTATATATTTGGTTCCAATGACTTTTTAAATGAATATATATTTTTAACCTTCCCACGTAATCCGTGATTTCGAAATCATTTTTAACCTTCCGACGTAATCGGCTATTTCAAAATCATTTTTGATGGGTTGGTCCTAAATCGTAATTAAGTAGGGATCCAAAAATTTGGAATCATGAAGCGATCAAAGACAATAATATATATTACGATCAATAAGGTAGAAATCTTCAAAACGTCAAATCACGTGATAGGGTTCAGAAGGATGAACCGAATATGGTAAGTTCCGATAAGATTTCATTCTTGAACACAAATTTATTTTTTAATTTATTTTGTCTATTCTATAACCGGAACGATTCCGAACCGTGAGCGATCTTTGGGATTATGAAGCATCATTAACGTTTTCAAAATAATAAAAATTATAAATTGAAAATTCGACTATGATTATACTATGTAACTATAACTGTAATTGTGTCCACCTCCAAAAATGGAGATGTTATGATATCAATTTGATACTTAAACCTAATTTATGAGTCATTTTAAAGTATTGAAAATGAAAATAAAATAAAAGAAAATAAAGGAAACTGTCCTGCAAACGAGGAATTGTATATTGCAATGTACCATGAGAGTATGAATATGGTGCACCGCTCGAACCTTCTGCACTATTCTTCTATAACTTGCAAAAGGGAGAAAAAAGAAAACATTTTTCACCTCTTCGCTCAGCGTTGTGTTCTAATCGGAGAAAGAAATGGCGGCGGAAGCTGCCACCCCTGAAATGGCCCTCGCCGATACCGACATCAACTGGGATAGGTTCTCTTTCACTCCTAATTTGCTTTTCTTGTCTACATATTTGTCCATAATGTCCTTTTTCTATATATATTTTTTTGCCCTTTTTTCCTTTTGTTTCGCCCCCTCCGGCGATCGTTGTGTCTGGGTACAAGGTGGTTTAAGTACTCTGTTTAGTCACAGCTGAAGTCATTCTTTTGGTTTTATCTTTTGTTGCGATATGATTTTATTGTTTGTTTTGTTTTTCGTTACTGGCATTGATGGTACCCTAAGTATCCTTTTTCTGCTAACTACATTGGAGAGTAGTAAAGTTAGCCTTATAAAGTTCAATTGATCAACTTGCGGTAACTCTATTTGGATAGAGTTAGACAACTTGGTTATTGTTTCTCTGGATAGACGTAGAAAGGCTAGTCTTGCTTGGTGAGTTTGAGAGTGTATAGGAGGACATTCTCTAGTAAGTAGCCGAAACGTATTGCTGTAGTTATTCTAATTGCTGGAAGAAGGGCAGTGTTGTGAAAATGGATTACAATGATTGTTTGCTCGAGGAGATTGATAATAACTACAGCATAGATAGCCCTGGGATCCACACAATTTATATCTCATTATATCATGCAGAATGGCATTTGTATGAGTTCTTGAAACTTGATACTAGCAAGTTTCTGTCGGCATTATAACTTCATGTGTTTATTTAGTCTGTTATGTGAACCAGTGTTGCTGACTGGATAGTTCTTGTTATGGGGCAGTATTAGTGTATTAGTGTTTTTTAACGCATGAATACATGATGCCTGTGCTACTGATGATTAATCAGAGCATTTGATATCTTGATCCTGAAATTTAACTGTGTGGTTGATTTGCATGTTGTGTAAAATAGGCTGGATAAGACAAGGTTTCACATTATCGGAGCTGTTCTATTTACTGTTCAGTCAGCTCTAATACACCCTACAGCGGTTGTGAAGACAAGAATGCAAGTAGCTGCTGGATCTGACGTCTCTCATGTTAGTGGACTGTCTGTTTTCAGACACATTATCAGGAGCGACGGTATTCCTGGTATTTTCAGGGGCTTTGGCACATCAGCCATTGGATCGTTGCCCGGTCGGGTCTTGGCTTTAACATCACTCGAAATGTCAAAGGATATGACCCTCAAATACACAAAAGGCATGGATATGCCAGAAGCAACGAGAATCGGTATTGCAAATGGAGTTGCAGGAATGGTTTCCAATTTAGTTTCCTGTGCATATTTTGTTCCTTTGGATGTGGTGGGTATATTTTAATTCTTTCTTACCCCTGCCTGGTTATTGTTGTTTTTCATTGCTTTAAGTATCCCAGCTAGTATACTCTCAAATCTCAATAGGCTCTAATATTTTACTGTCCATCACGTCCTTCGTAGAGAGAAGTCACTCTTTGGTGATTTTCCAGTAGATATACAGATTAATTTTATACTCAGCCAAATATTCATTTCTAATATTCTTTTTGATCTTATAATTTGTATGTGGTATCTGCTCTATTTGCAGGTCTGCCAGAGATTAATGGTCCAAGGAGTTCCAGGGACTACAGTTTTCCATGGTCCGTTTGATGTTATACGCAAAGTGTTAAGAGCTGAAGGATTTCGTGGCTTATATAGAGGTTTCGGACTAACAGCTACAACACAAACTCCTGCATCGGCTCTTTGGTGGGGTGCTTATGGTTCTGCCCAACACACCATCTGGAGGTAATTGATGAGAGATCTCAATTGTCAGATTAGATGTGGCTTTCTTACTAATGAGTTGTGCTCGTGATGATAGGAGTCTGGGCTACAGCGATGATATGGAAAAGAAACCATCACATGTGGAATTGGTCACTGTCCAAGCCACAGCCGGCATGGTAGCTGGTGCCTGTTCTTCAGTGATCACGACTCCTATAGATACTATCAAGACAAGACTACAGGTGATGACTCTAAGACTCTTAGATTAGGAATGGAATCTAGTTACACTTGTCTTGTTACCCATGTCTACACTTGAGAGTCACAACTGTTTCTGATATTGCGGGTTATAGGTAATTGATGACTATGGTGTAGGAAGACCTTCTATAATGAAGACTGTGAAGAACCTTGTTCAAGAGGATGGGTGGATAGGCTTCTACCGAGGATTTGGCCCTCGGTTTCTCAACATGTCTTTCTACGGAACTACAATGATTGTGACATACGAGCTTATAAGTATGATGGGTTGCTTTCCTCCTTTACTCCAATTTGAGTTATATAAGTATATATATATCAGTAGAAGCCGGTATTGATCATCGTGCTTTTATTTATTGACAGAGCGATTGTCGGTGAAGCAAGATCGATGAGCTCGTGCTTCGCCATTTATCATAACATTTATCCTCTTAATGAAGTACTTAGTAGAGAAGTAGCTGATTTTGGCATTTGAGGATGGATTACTGTTGGAAAGTGTCTCTTGTGACTCACTAATTCTTTACTAGTATTTGTCTTAGTTAGCATTTTCCTTTCACTCTCCTCTGCTAACTGACTAACCTTGTATATATACTATTCTATATAGTCACTGATAAGTACATCTAGACTGTTTTTTAAGCTTTGTAACTATTGAGACCATCACAATACTTGTGCAAATATTACCTATGAGATCAGAGATGTTAATCTAACTATTTTTTTTTAACAATTTGTAATTTTAAGTTTTTTAAAAATTGATTACATCAAATTACATTAAATTAAATTTGTAATTTTGGCTATTGAGATGGATTTTCCTTCCTGTGCAGGCTGCAGTATTACTCTATTATTGGTTTAATGTTTCAAAATTTTATGTTTGTTTTGTCCCATCAAAAGAGTGGGAAAAGTTAATATGCATACATTTTCTTTATAAAAATTCCAAGTTGCCGAGATAATTGAAAAGCTGGACTAAAGTTTATAGGTTGTTCATAATTTATAGTTTATAAATTATAATTTCCTAAAGTTCAAGCTACAATCCTTATATAGTTCAGGGTATTTTTATTTATTATTGTTAAATATAAAAATATAGTCTTTTGGGATATGATTCTATAAAATTTTATGCCGATTTCTTCACAATACTACTTTTTTTTTTAAATCATTTTACTAAAAAAAACATACTTTAAAAGGAAATGATTAATTTGGTGGCTACGGACAAACATAATTTAGCTGAGTGTACAGATTTAGCAACACACAAAATAAGAACATGATACTGTGTACAGGATTCAAGTTTCAATCGAAGACTACCTGAGCTAAACTTACACCAATTCCTTTTTCCTTTTCCCAAGAACTGAAGATTTGAGCGGAAAGACTGCATCTTTGCTTACCCATCTCAGTACAGCAAGTAAGAAAAGCTTTCCCACTTTGATAGTTTCTAGTCAGTAGTTGTTTTTCTAAGCTATTCAGCAACTGTAATGGTGGTAGATTCGAACTTGGTAAAAGTTGATTCGAAGTGATTCTTGGTACCTGATAGTGGTAGCTATTTCCCACCCTTATTGGACTAGTTCGAGAGAGCAGCGAGTATTATTTAGATGAAAAATTTGGGGATGAAGAAGTGGACTGGGGGAGTGCTCATAGCAGCCCTTGTTCTCATTTTGTTTCTTAGCTACACTTTGATTGGCAAATCTGAACCCTCCAAGAAACAGTCTGCGTATGATTTTTTCAATCCAAAGCCACAGCCGGAGCCTCTCGAAGGGGAAGATCCAGATCCCAATGCCAGTGCCAGTCCCAGTACCGGAGTTGAATCGACTGAAGCGAAAGCAGAAACAGAAACTAGGCCTAAACCCCATTTGAGAACTCTCCAAGAGTTGGATGATCTGTATAGTTTGAGTAAGAACTTCAGTCGACAAGACCCTTCTGCATTGCTTGCGTGGGGCCAAATGAAATTCTTGTTTCCAAGATCGGATGCATTGCCCCAAACTGATCAGGGTATAAAAGAGGCTCTAGTTATGTGCAGAGATTTGCTTGTGATGATTGAGGAGGAGGATAAAGCTTCAAAGGTTGAGGATGCAAGAAATTGTCCCAGTTTTGTTAATACTACTTCTAGTACTACTACATTGTCAATTAATGAGGTGACTTCTCTGGAGATCCCTTGTGGTCTTGTTGAGGACTCCGCTGTTACTGTGATTGGGATTCCTGATATGCACCCGGATAGTTTCCAGATTGAATTGATAGGCTCACAAATTGGTGAGGGGACTAAGCCTCCAATCGTGCTGCACTACAATGTTGTCTTACCTGGCCAGAACTTGACTAAGGAGCCTCTTATTATTCAAAATGCATGGATCCAAGAATCTGGATGGGGCAAGGAGGAGAGATGCCCGGCTCATGCTCAACCTGCTATTCTTCAAGGTACCAAACTAGAATGCAATCTTGAATTTACTACTAGATGAAAAGAAATATTCATTGTACTTGTGCAGGTTAATATAGATGCCGTGTTGTTACTAAGTACCTTGAATTCTATTAGATTCTTGAATAATAACTCGAGGTGAATATATTAGAAGGGTGACTCTCCTGTTTGGTTAGGATTGAACTTGAAGTAGCAGTAAATGGTGTTTATGAAACCATGTGCTTGTTTCTGCGCCTTGTCACAATCTGACCTACATCAGTGCATTATATATTTTAGTTGATGGACTGGTAACGTGCAATACACAAGTTACAAGGAGAGATGGTGGGGAGAGTCTGAATGCGACTCGCCCATCAAACACGAAAGTAGCTAATGTTTCTCAAGGCAGTAGCAGCCATGTAAACGCCGCCTTCCAGTTTGTTGAAGGCAACCCCTTTATTGCCACATTCTGGGCTGGTGGTGAGGGTTTTCACACGACTGTAAATGGAAGGCATGAAACATCATTTGCGTATAGAGAGGTAGTGTTTTATTTCTATACCTTGTCTCTCTATCTATGCATGTGAAGTTTGTAAGTAAATATAGCAACGTGCAGAGACTCGAACCTTGGTTGGTTAATAGAGTAAATGTGAGAGGTAGGCTGAGTAGCGTGTCTATCCTAGCAAAAGGACTGCCTGTTAGTGAAGATATGGATTTTGTTGGTGACGCTCAACAGCTGAAAGCTGCGCCACTTTCTAAGGAAAAACAGCTGATACTGCTTATTGGGGTTTTCTCATCGGGGAATAATTTTGAGAGGCGTATGGCTGTAAGGAGGACTTGGATGCAATATGATGCTGTGCGTTCAGGCGACGTGGCAGTTCGTTTCTTCATTGGACTTGTAAGTTACTGCTACCTTGAAGCTCTCGTTCAAAAGTGAGATTTTTTTGATCTTCTGAATAAGAATTGTGACTGGGTGTTGAATGAAATATTGTAGCACAACAATAAAGAAGTGAACTTGAAGGTGTGGAGAGAAGCTCAAGCGTATGGAGATATCCAGTTGATGCCCTTTGTTGATTACTACAGCTTGCTCACTTACAAAACTATTGCTATTTGCATCCTCGGGGTAGGAATGAAGGATGCTTTTCTTGCTCGTCCCAAATAATAATGGTTGATGCAAGTTTCTTAGCAATCTTACGTATAATTCGTTGTTGCAACAGACGAAAGTAGTGTCTGCAAGATTGATCATGAAAATGGACGATGATGCATTTGTAAGGATTGATGAAGTCTTGAGGAGGGTGGAAGCGGAGAAGGGGAAGAAGGAGGGAGTCGTGTACGGTCGTATATCTTATGATGCAGCTCCCAACAGAGACAAGGACAACAAATGGTTCATAAGCGAAGAGGAGTGGAGGCATTCATCGTATCCTCCTTGGCCGCATGGTCCCGGTTACATACTAACCCACGACATTGCTCGTTTCATAGTTGCAGCTCACCAGAAGAGGGATCTCATGGTATGTGTCCATGTATATATGTTTTCTTACCACCTCACACACTAGTTATATGAATTAATATGAGGTGATGAAGTTTGATTTATTGATTGGCAGCTGTTTAAACTTGAAGATGTGGCTGTGGGGATATGGATAGAGCAATATGAAAGAGAGAGAGGAGTGGAGAAGAAGAAGAGAATAGAGTATGTGAATGATGATAGATTTAACAATGCAGGATGTGAATCTGACTACATTCTTGCTCATTACCAAAATCCTAGGATGATGTTGTGCCTTTGGGACAACCTCCTTAAACAACATCAACCTCAATGCTGTGATTAATTACTCTATTTTCTTTCCATCATTCTTCTAACTTCCATTACAATTCAAAAATAAGAATGTACAAAATATCGAATGAGATGAGGGAGTGAATCTACAAAATATGGAATGAGATTTTTTATTGTCTATTCTTATATATATATTAAATAGTAAACTATTAATTATGACACCTCCTAATACAATAGGATGCACAATACGACGTCGTATTAATGTAACATGAGATATGAAACGTAGATTCAATTGTGAATCTGAAAAATATAGATATAGAGATTAGTAGAGGTGAGTTGGGGTAGGTTAGTGTAGGGGTGGCAGAAACCACTCGACGAGAAGCGCAAAAGGAAAAAAGAGTGAGTATGGCGATGGCGAGTTTGGGCAGGCGAAGAGCGATCACCTTCTTCTCATCATCCTCCAACCACAACACAACCAAATTCTCCTCGATTCTCATCAGGCGATTCTCCTCCGGATCTGATGACAACGATGTCGTCGTTATAGGTGGCGGTCCTGGTGGTTACGTCGCCGCTATCAAGGCGGCGCAGCTCGGCCTCAAGACCACCTGTATCGAGAAGCGTGGCACCCTCGGTGGTACGTGCCTCAACGTCGGCTGCATCCCTTCTAAGGTCATTTTCTACGTTGATCGCCTCTTTGCGGATCTTCTCTATTTTCTTTTCTGTCTTTGATTGTGATGCATTTTGTGCTGACAGAACGATTGAATTGGTTTGGTTTGGTTATCCCATTCATTCTAGATTTAATTTCCTATTCATCCAGTTGATGATACATATTTGTTATTTAGATCCACTCACTGTTGACTCGTTTTAACTCTTTTGGATTATTGTCATTTGTCTGAGGTTGTGAACTCTGTGATTAGAATATTCCATGCACCTTGTCTGATTTTGGTTTTCCGTCTCTACTTTGAAGAGTGTAAAGTAAGAAACGTGTCGTGTTCAAAGCTTGCTTGTAAACCCAACCCTTTCGAGTTCCGATGCATGCTTGAAGTTTGAACTTATGATCTTTTCCAGTTCGACTGTACAAATACTGATGTGGTCACTCTCTTCTCTCACAAATAATAAGTGTTGTTTGTTGTCAACATTAAATTTAATAACTCTGTAGATGTAATGGATAATTTCCAGATTCTGATATACTCTCTCTAATTGTGCTATATAATGTAGATTATAGAAGATGACGCCTCTTCATTTATCTATTTGATTTTGTATTAAGACTTCAAATCCAATAAATCGTAGTATTAGGTTTCATGTTCTATGATACACTAATGCTCTATCTTATTATGTATCCTCTGCAGGCTTTGCTTCATTCTTCCCATCTGTATCATGAAGCAAAGCATTCATTTGCCCATCATGGTATAAAGATTGATTCTGTGGAAGTGGATGTACCAGCAATGCTGGCCCAAAAAGATAAAGCTGTCGGTAACTTGACTAAAGGTATCGAAGGTCTCTTCAAGAAAAACAAAGTAAACTATGTGAAGGGATATGGCAAGTTCCTATCTCCTTCTGAAATTTCTGTTGATACTCTTGAGGGTGGCAACACAACTGTGAAAGGAAAGCATATTATAATAGCCACTGGGTCTGACGTCAAAAGTCTCCCTGGCATCACCATTGACGAAGAGAGGATTGTATCGTCTACGGGTGCTTTAGAACTGAAGGAGGTTCCTGGGAAACTTGTGGTAATAGGTGCTGGTTATATTGGTCTGGAAATGGGTTCTGTCTGGGGTCGCCTTGGATCAGAGGTCACTGTTGTTGAATTTGGACCAGACATTGTTCCAACCATGGATGGCGAAGTGAGGAAACAATTCCACCGTGCCCTTGAAAAGCAGAAAATGAAGTTCATGCTCAAAACAAAGGTAGTTTCTGTTGACACAGCAGGGAGTGGTGTGAAGTTAACTCTCGAACCAGCAGCAGGAGGCGAGCAGTCCACACTTGAGGCTCATGTTGTTCTTGTTTCTGCTGGTAGAAATCCTTTTACTGGGGGGCTCGAGTTGGAGAAGATAGGGGTTGAAACTGACAAGATAGGTCGCATCTTGGTGAATGAGCGGTTTGCCACTAACGTGCCGGGAGTATACGCGATTGGTGATGTGATTCCGGGGCCTATGTTGGCTCACAAGGCAGAGGAAGATGGCGTTGCATGTGTGGAATACATTGCTGGGAAGGAAGGGCACGTGGACTACAATATGGTGCCTGGAGTGGTGTACACGCACCCGGAGGTGGCATATGTGGGGAAAACCGAGGAGCAGGTGAAGGAGCTTGGAGTCGATTACCGCGTGGGGAAGTTTCCTTTCATGGCAAACAGCAGAGCAAAGGCAATCGACGATGCTGAGGGAGTGGTGAAGATAATTGCTGAGAAGGAGAGCGACAAGATATTAGGAGTGCACATAATGGCACCAAATGCAGGGGAGCTCATTCATGAAGCTGCATTGGGCATGCAGTATGGTGCATCAAGTGAAGACATTGCTCGAACATGCCATGCTCATCCTACAATGAGCGAGGCAGTCAAGGAGGCAGCTATGGCCACTTACGACAAGCCCATTCACATTTAGTCTTCTTCTTCTTCTTCTTCTTCTTCAAGTAGTGTAATAACATGAGGAGCAGCAGCGTCCAACTCAGCTTGCTGTAGCTATTCGAGTTATCAAGCGTTTGCTTCAAGATTTGCTCGGATTTTGTTAGTTCAATGAAAAGCCAAGGTGTTCAATTTTTTGGTTTTATTATTTGAGGAAAGGTGCTATCAGCCTATCATTTTCATATACTGATTATATGATACGCCTTTAGTGGATTAAAACATGAGGCCACAAGCCCAACAGCTTATTTTGACTTTGTTAGGCTTTCTTTCCCCGCCAATCACGGCTCTTTCATATATCATAATGAATTGTCTAGTAACAAGATTTATCTCAAATACTGTTTACTAGAACAAAATAGATACTACTAATTCAGGTAAACCTAAAAATCCTATGCAGATTTATGGCAGACACGTGCGCACCCAATTATTGTTTGTTTGAGTTTATGGTAATAATACCAATTACCAAATCCTAATCATGGTAAAATTTGTGGACTACTAGTATTTATTTAGATAATTTTACCAATCAAGATTGAATTAAAAAAGGACCTTGAATAATCAAGAGAGGCAACCGCAAAATGTACAATGTTAGGAATAAAAAATAAATAAATAAATAATTAAATATAGATAGCGCGTGGCGTGAGATACTACTTATCGTATTCCGATTAGCACTAGGGTTAAGTTTCTCTTCTTCTTCTTCTTCTTCTTCTTCCCCTTATTCTCAATTATCAATCTAACTCTCTCCATCCATCTCTCCTCGATTAACAAACATCAAAACCAACAATCCTCTCTCGATCTCTATCTCTATATCCAAAAACAACCGGAATCAAGCCGATATCCTTTTTGATTTTGTTGGGATCGCTGCGCTTTAGGATTTCTATTAATTATGGTGGCAGAAGCGGAGTTTATATGTCATCCTCATCCACCCGTCGCCTTTCAGTGCCTTCGCGTTTCCCCGCCTATGATTCAATCGGATTTCTTCGACATGTCGCAGCCTGAAACTGCTGCGCCTCTCTCCGTCGATCTCTCTCGTCGTGAATCCGTTCGTCTTCCTCCCCTCCGCTTTACTTTCTTGCGCCTGCAATTCTTCTTTTTTATTTCAGATGCTTGCGATTCATTATTTCGTATGTTATTATTTGGAAAATCAATTTCTTGCGGAATTTATTAGGTTGTTGGTTTGTTTTCGTGTGTTTGGTTGTTCTGTAGTTTCTAGGGCGATGTGAGGGAAGGTGAGGTGCGCTTGGTATAACTTGTGTGTGAATTAATACTCCCTGCTCTATAAGTTAATTCGTGCTTGGCTTTTCCCGGGGATCGTGTATCGCTGTATCTGTGTTGGCTGATTGGGATTAAATCTTTGTTTCTTTTTGTGGGTAATTAGGGTTTCGCGAACTTGTTGATTGTAGAATTCCTCTTGTCCGGGTCCACATAAGGTCTGATATATACGCTGTCCGGAACTGTAATTTTGCTATATGTCTTGATTACTAAATCGAATAGAATGTATCCCGCTCTTTGGTTATAATCTTTTGAAGAAAATTATGATCAGTTGCCGTACTCAGATTGCTAACCATTATATGTTCTTGTATATCCACTAAGCAAGTTTGATTTTATCTCTTGTTTGTGATTTTGTTGACTTGATATCATCCTAATGGCATCTCTTATTTGATCAGGCGTTGAGTTGCTCGACTAGTTTACAAATTTCCCGGACAGCCGAGGTTTTGACCAAAAAGTTTGTTCCAAGAATTCGATCTGGGAGCCACACTGACATTGGACCTCGTAGTTCCAATGAGGATGAGCACATCAGGATTGATGACCTATGCACCCACTTGGGCTCCCTCTACAGCTGGTCAGAACCAAGCTCTTTTTATGCTGTGTTCGATGGTCATGGAGGATCTAGTGCTGCAACTTTCATGAAGAATAATACCATAAAAATTTTCTTTGAGGATGCAGAACTGCCTCAAACATCTGATAATGACGAAACCTTCTTGCAATCTTTGGAGAGTTGTCACCGAAGATCATATTTGCTGGCTGATCAGGCATTGGCTGATGAACTTAATGTCGATTCATACTGTGGAACAACAGCACTCACCGTTCTGGTTCATGGCAGAAATCTATATGTGGCAAATGTTGGTGATTGTCGTGCCGTCCTCTGTAGGAAAGGAGATGCAGTTCAGCTATCACAAGATCACAGACCTTCTTGTCAAGTGGAAAAAAATAGGGTTGAGGACTTGGGCGGTACAATTGAATACGGATACCTGAATGGTGAGCTCGCAGTAACTCGAGCTCTAGGAGATTGGTATATGAAACTCCCAGCTGGATCTGCTTCACCTCTCACAGCAGAACCTGAATTTCAATTGACTACGCTGACTGAGGAGGATGAGTTCTTGATAATTGCATGCGATGGTATTTGGGATGTTATGTCGAACCACGAGGCAGTTAAACTAGTACAGAAAGAGCTCAGTTACCACAACGACCCACAACAATGTGCTAGAGAGCTCACGAGTCAAGCATTAATGCGGGATACAGGTGATAACGTGACAGCCATCGTGGTTTGTTTCTCCTCGTCTGAGCGTCAAGATGCAGTTTCGTGTCCAAGGCCAAGATCGAGATTCTGTATGACTGAAGAAGCAAGGGCCAAGTTGAGGAAGTTCATAGAAGGCAATTGAGTGAACCTTGTTTGGAATTAGAGCTGCACCCCTTGCATTAGCTGGAGCTATACTATATATATATATATTCTTTGTGCACATAATCATATTAAATGATAAAAATTTTCTTCTGTTTTGAGGTTGCTTCAGAAACCATTGAGAAAAAGCAACCCTTGCATTCGGTGACAGTAGGCGTGAGTGAATCTAAATTTTATTGAATGAACAATCTGTTAAATTTTGGTAGCAGATATTCTTCTTCTTGTATTCAGTTTTTGGCTACTACCTCAATTAATGCCATGTTAACCCACCCCTTTAGAGTTTTGTTTATTTAATCTTTGATGTTATATTTTGTCTTGTTATGTGAAGATGAAGTAGAATAATTGAGGTGGTGATAATATATCAATGGTTGCCTTCTTCTCTTTCCCATCTACTTCTGAACCAAACATATAACATAAGGACCAGGCTGCTTTGCTAATGGAACAGCTTATCCAATTTCTGGCTTCATATAAAACTCTTTTGTAAAATAAAAATAAACATAAAGGAACAAAAATATTTTCACAGGCTGGTAATATTTCGCATCTACTATTATTATCTTGTTTTGAAAAATAATACTACTACTACTAATAATTTGCATCTTAAAAGAAGTAAATTTATGCTTACAATGATAACTGTTTAGGTTGTCTAAAGGTCAAAATAAATAAACAAAAAATGTAATTAATTAAACTTGATTACACTAGACAATTTGTACTTGACCACTGCCTCTATATTTTTATGTAGAGAGGAAGAAATAAAGAAATGGGTGCAGTGAAAGTCAACATCCATCGCATCCAACGGCTGTGATGAAATTTGAGTAGTTCTATAGGCTGCGGTTAAGGTTATTAAAGACAGACGCACTAGTTTTGCGCAGCAAGAAAAGGAAAGAACTACAGAATCAAAATCTCGAGATGGCGATGGCGGCGATTCTGGCTAGGCGAAGAGCGGCGGCGCTGTTCTCTCCGTCGACGAAGTATCTTTGTAGCGGCACCAAATACTCGTCGATTCTCAGCAGGGGATTCGCCTCAGGATCAGATGAGAACGACGTCGTCATTATTGGCGGCGGCCCTGGTGGTTACGTCGCCGCTATCAAGGCGGCGCAGTTGGGTCTCAAGACCACCTGTATCGAGAAACGCGGCGCCCTCGGCGGCACCTGCCTCAACGTGGGCTGCATCCCTTCCAAGGTCAGTCCTTGCTGCGTGCCCTAGTCGCATCTGCTTCTTTGAATTTAACTGCGATGATTTACTTGTTTTGCCAAGCGTCAATTGTGAAGATTGGGCTGCTTACTGATTCACTGGGACTCGGCTGCTGCTTTGAATAATTTTGTTCCTTGTCCAATTTTTTCCTCATCTTAAGTTCCACTATGACTACACTTATTTCTGTTGTTGATTGATCACGAAAGTGAATTGTCTTTCAGTACTCATGAACGGTACTATTGAGTTAAAACAATTCACTTTCGCGATCAATCCTCACGACATCTGATCGATTATGTTTAGTTAAAACACCAAAGTCTTGAAGGGAGTTCAGGGTTGTTAGCTAATACGGAATATCATATTTCTTTGGATATTCAGAAGATATTTTATGCTTTTGGTGGTGTTTGGTTTGAAGATTTGAAGATGTATTAGAAGTTGATGATAGCTATGGTTGTATTTCTGGAGAATGGATTTCAAATACCTCTCTCATTTATGATTAATTTTGGTAGCTTATAAATCAAAACCTTCAAGTTTCTCGTTTCCAGATGCAGCCTTAGATAATTCCAGTTAACACTGTTCAGGAAAAACATTTAATTGATTCCATAAAGATTCTACAATTTTCCCTGTTACAAGCACCACAAGGTTGCTGCTAATTCTTTTGTCTGAGTTGATTGCTGAAGTGGGGGATGCCAGTGTAGTGAGAGAATAGAAAACTATTTGGGAAGTATTTTCAGCGCTTTATAGATTTCATTCAAAGCATTATCTGTAAACTTCTTTCTGGTTTTTGTATGTCGTTTTGAGTTTTGCTTGGCGCAAATCAAAAATACAATCCTCTTATAAAGATCTAATGAAAAATAAAAGGATGATTTTTGTTTTTTTAACTTTTTGGGGAATGAAAGGGGAACTGGAACTTCATAAAGATGATTTTTGTTTTTTAACTTTTTGGGGAATGGAAGGGGAACTGGAACTTCATTTTGGTCCGCCCCAAAAAACGTCCTCTTTTTAAACCCATTTTGAAGGAATTAAAAAAATAAACTGAAAAATGTAAAAATAAATATTTTAGAGTTCTAACAGTTTTCAAAGAAAAAACAAAATTATTTTGAAACATTAGAATAGCAATGAAACTTGCATGCTTTTGATATTTCCATTTTTAATTTTCATGTTATAAGGAAAGGGTATTCTACTGCTTGACTGCCAACCCAACTTTGGGATGTATGTGTTAACTTTGGCTCTGCATCATCCCAGTATCATCCCATTATGCAAGCGAAGTGCATTATCATGTTATGGGTTAATGCTTAGAAATGCATTATCATATTATGCATTATAATAATACATAAAATGCATAAGTTTTGGTTCATATCCAAAACTTGGTTCTTATCGTATCCTACCCCTATATATACGTATTATATATGCGCGCGCGCGCGCTCTATTATTCTCCATGGTATTTGTTTTTCTCTTCCGTTGCATCCAACTATCAGATGATATTTTAAAATTTTACTTTTTGAGGAATGACACGAGGTTTTGGTGTTCTTTATGGTCTCAATTATCTACCTTGTCATGCAGGCATTGCTTCATTCCTCCCACATGTATCATGAAGCAAAGCATTCATTTGCCAGTCATGGTGTAAAGTTTGCTTCTGTTGAGGTGGATCTACCAGCTATGCTGGCCCAAAAAGATAAAGCTGTGGGTAACTTGACTAAAGGTATTGAGGGACTCTTCAAGAAGAACAAAGTAAACTATGTGAAGGGATATGGCAAGTTCCTTTCCCCTTCTGAAGTTTCAGTTGATACTATAGATGGTGGCAACACAATTGTGAAAGGAAAGCATATCATAGTAGCAACTGGGTCTGATGTCAAAAGTCTCCCAGGGATAACCATCGATGAAGAGAGAATTGTATCATCTACTGGTGCTTTAGCCTTGAAGGAGGTCCCAAAGAAACTCGTAGTGATAGGGGCTGGCTATATTGGTCTGGAAATGGGTTCTGTTTGGGGTCGCCTTGGGTCAGAGATCATAGTTGTTGAATTTGGACCAGACATTGTTCCGAGCATGGACGGTGAAGTGCGGAAACAATTTCAGCGTTCCCTTGAGAAGCAGAAAATGAAATTCATGCTGAAAACTAAGGTGGTCTCTGTTGACACCACAGGAAATGGTGTGAAGTTGACTCTTGAACCAGCAGCTGGCGGCGAGCAGACCACACTCGAAGCTGATGTTGTTCTTGTTTCTGCTGGTAGAAATCCCTTTACTGGTGGACTCCAGTTGGAGAAGATAGGGGTTGAAACTGACAAGATAGGTCGAATCTTGGTGAATGAGCGGTTTGCCACTAATGTGCCAGGAGTATATGCAATTGGTGATGTAATTCCCGGGCCTATGCTGGCTCACAAGGCAGAAGAAGATGGTGTTGCTTGTGTGGAATACATCGCTGGGAAGCATGGACACGTGGACTATGATCTGGTGCCCGGAGTTGTGTACACGCATCCTGAGGTGGCATCAGTGGGGAAAACTGAGGAGCAGGTGAAAGCCCTTGGAGTCGATTACCGCGTGGGGAAGTTTCCTTTGATGGCAAACAGCAGAGCGAAGGCAATCGATGATGCTGAAGGACTGGTGAAGATAATTGCTGAGAAGGAGAGTGACAAGATTCTGGGAGTGCACATAATGGCGCCGAATGCCGGGGAGCTTATTCATGAAGCTGCATTGGCTCTGCAGTATGGAGCATCAAGTGAAGACATTGCCAGAACATGCCATGCTCATCCAACAATGAGTGAAGCATTGAAGGAGGCTGCCATGGCTACATATGACAAACCCATTCACATTTAAAAATTTGTCTTCTTTTTATAAAATTTGCAGGAGTTGTTGACTGAAGAAGCTACCACAGGCTATCGTGATCCTTGCTCAACTCAGATAAATTATTGAACTCTACTTGCGTAATTTTCACTTGTGATTGTACTTGAATACTTGTTCATTAAGATATGATGTAATAACAACATCACGAGCTGTGTACATTTTGAGTTTATTTGGCTTCTATAAGTATAATGTTGGGGTGATGATATGCACCCATAGTTTCTGGTCTATCAAGGAGTTGGCCAAGCTTAAGTTTGGTATCAATAAATAACATTTGAATTTGATTATGCGAAGGATCGGTGCAAAAACACTTTTTTTTCCCCACTTTTCTTGATTTATACCATAGATAGTCAATCTTTCTCAGTAAAACACAAGTATCACTCTTAGT
The DNA here is from genome assembly GCA_026898415.1 of Leonotis leonurus. Classification (NCBI taxonomy): domain Eukaryota; kingdom Viridiplantae; phylum Streptophyta; class Magnoliopsida; order Lamiales; family Lamiaceae; genus Leonotis; species Leonotis leonurus. The sequence continues at coordinate 4,167,144 of JAPKLX010000015.1, forward strand.
TATGAGTGGAGAAATGGGTCATCTTGAAATTTGGAATAACTCGACCAAGACAAATTCGAGTCCATGTTTCCAAATTCTAATCCCCTTTTATTCAAATACCATCATTTTGAGCTCTAAATTAGGTGGGGGCTGTTTAAAGAGATCTACACATAGAATTCAAGAAATGTTTATGTACATGAATTCGATGTTGGAGAGAGATGGGGTTAGATTTCACAAAACTTTTCGTTGCCATAGATTCACATTGTATAAAAGCTTTCTAACAAGAAAAGAATGGATATAAATTAGATGGGCAGAAAAATGTTTTCAACTTTCTAATATGATTAGTGATTAGTCTTTTAGCAACTTAAAAGGCTGAATGAGAGGATAAATGAGCTGAAGATATCAATACAAGAAACATGGGTTGGTAGCAAATTTAGTAGATAACGACGACTATAATAATTGATGAGGGAATAAACAAAAGAAACGAAAAACCAAACCAAATCACACTACAAAAGTAGACTAGTTTTGCATCAAACAACTCCTAAGAAGAACGTGTATCTAGAATTATGATGGAGAAAATCAAACTGAACAAAGAAAAAAGCAACACATGATTATCAGAAGAAACTACTGTGAAGAAAATTATATATCTTGAAACAGAGATGAATAAGTCATAAAAAAAGAATCAGAAACAGTAACAGTAACAGTATTTGAGAACCATATGCAGAGATAGAAGCAGAGGCACGCATTATTTAACAAGCAATTACAAAGTTGTGCTTGTATGAGCATCAGAGACAGAGGCAGAGGCTCCACAAATTATTCAACTTGTAATCAACAAAGTTGTGCTTGTATGAGAATCGGGGACAAGCATTATTCAAAAAGTAATCAACAAAGCTGTACTTGTATGAGAATCATCAGAGTAGGACTTGGGTGGGTTTGAAATCAACAACAACGACTTTCTCAAGTATGGGAAGTAATTTGTTAGCGTACTCCACATGATGCGGATGGACAACGTATTCAGCAACGCCTTGCGTGCTTTCGAAGCTTGATTCGAACACATGAGTGAAACCCTCATTCATGTTCTCCACGCTCAAGTCTTTACCCCTGCACCATGATTAATCAATCAATTAACCAATCCACACCATACCAATACCTAATGCCTGCAAATCAGAGCAAATGATAAACCAAAATAGTCATCTCTCACGCTCATACATTCCAATTCAGCTTGAAGATCAAAGATCGAGAGAGAGAGAGAGAGAGAGAGAGAGAGAGAGGGAGAGTACCATCTGAAGGCCTTCATGGAAGGAACAAGATTGACAAGGTTAGCGTACTCTTTGATGCATTCATCAATTTGTTGTTCGGACAAGCCATCCTTAAACTTTGCAAGCACTAAGTGCTTAACTTCTTCTCCCTTGCTTTCCTCCATTACCAATTGTTTATGATGAGAGAGAGATGCAGATGAATGAAGGGTGTGTGTTGTGTTGTGTTGTGTATCTATAACTCGCTTGTGGTGTGGACTTCTCTAGTCGTTAGTCGTTACTCACTCTCACTCTTAAGACAAAAATAGCATGGCAATCAGAGAAAAGAAAATGGTGTTTTGGTACAAAATTAAGAATTCCCGCTTAACTAAAGGAGAGTGTTTGGAAGCATATTCCAAAACACAAGTTAAACAAGAATTAGATAAAAGTTAGAAACTCACACCTACAATAACACCATATAATCAAGAAATAAGTTATCGAACAATAAAATCCAAAAATTAAAATATGTTCATCTACAACAACAGAATTATCACCCATTCTATTTGAAATATGTTCATCTACAAGAAATTCTAAGAAAAATGCAGAGATAACCAATTTTAGTTCTTGGCGTGTTGGTATTCAACAACACCTACAAGGCCATAACACCTCACGCTGTTGTTGTCGGGTTTCAATTGGGGATAATGTTTGGGCATTCCAATATGTTGGGGTGTGCTGAAAACTGCAGTTTAATTTTAACACACCCTCTTCTTCATAGGGTACATTTTCTTTAAAAAACAGTACTTTTAAGACGGTCCGAGTATTTATAGCGGGCTTGTGGATTTTTAAAGATTAAGCTATCAAACACAATGTAAAGGCTAGTTACCTTTCCTAACCATCCTTTGAAGGGTTATCAAACAAGCCCTAATAATTAAGCTAATAATAGTGAAAATTTCCGAAATAGAATACAAGTCCAAATAATAATGAGAGAAATTGAGTATATTATATCCCAAATGTTAGCACGTCGCATACTGGGTTAATAACGAAAGGGGGAAAGAAAAAGGGTACACTGTTATTACATAACAACAAAATTAGCAAGTCCCTTCATTATAAGATCAAAACTATCAAGAACCTCAACATTGAATTACAAAATTTGCAACTTTTTTCCCTCGCATTAACCTCATTAACCCTTATTATTTGCTTTCTTGCTTTTCTTCTGCTTTTGCTTAAGCTGCGTAAGGCCTGCTGCTGAAACCTTTACATTACCAAGTATAGCAGCAACAAGTTCTGGATCAGTGCAAGCCTTCATTAGTTCCTTCTCTCTGCTTGTTGCATCAGGCATGTGACCAAAAAGATTCATGGCCGTCTTTGCCGCTGCACATCACGCACATTCTTATCTTAATGCATATTCGTTTGTAACGCGACCAAATAGAAAAGGTCTGGCCATATTCTATGCCACTCGCACGAGTTTGAGATATCAAGATATATATATGCATGCCTTTGAAAAGAAATTAAATAACAATGAAGTATGAACCACTCATAGACATACGATACCTTTTCCTTTCTTCAGTGAGCCAGGAATTATCTTCACACGGTATTTATATGATTGCAGAGCGTTGTAAGGGGCGCAGACAGGTACTGCATAGAGTAGGACATCGCTAGGGACTGGGTTTCCGGTGAGATAGTCCGCATCATTTAGTTTCTCTTTCTCTTCTTCTCCAATCTCATGGATATCATCTTCTTCCATCGTCACCCTATCCATCTCACTTTCGGCACTCTCAATCTTGCCACCTGCTTTACTCCTCTGTGCATCATCTTGTTGTTCAGGACAATCCCGTGAGGTATGACCTGCTTTCTTACATTTATAACATATCTTTGAAGCCTCTGAAGGCCCTGCAAATGGAGAGAGGAAAATGTTTATATCCGAAAGTCACAATTAAGAGAATATCTCTGCAACATAAGCTAATCATGATATCGAACATAACAAAATTCTTGTTCTGTTGTCTAGTGAAACACTCACCAGCAACGAGCTTGACCTCCTCATTTTCTGGACCATTCTTTTCCTTCTCAGAATTCTCACTGTTCTTTTTTGATTTACCCGCAGCCTGCAGATTGATTGAAGTCAATAAATCCATGAGGTATCACATAGTAATAGTTTTACGATGGTCTACAACAAACTACAGTCACCAACTAAAAACTCAAGATTTGCCTCATTTTGGTGAGTATGCGTGCAGAAGATGGACACATATTACAGACAATAGCATGTAGTAATACTTACACCTAACAAAGCCATTCTAATGCTTCTCTCTTCCTCATCTTGGTCAGCATACTTTTCCTTTATCTTCTTCAGTTTTCCTCTCTGTCCACGACTAGTTTTTCCAGTGCTAGGCTTTGAAGTTTTATTATCATTGTCCGGCTGCCTTACAGGGTCGGGATTTCTTTCTGCTTCTTTTTTATGTTCAGAAGGTACTGCACCATCCTCTTTCTGACCTTTCTTGAGCTTTCTTCTCTCAGCTTTTGTAACATAAGGTTTATCTCGCTGTGCTTTTGTTAATTCATGGTCATGTTCCTCTATTATATCTTCTTGTGAGGGTTGGAGTCCATAATTCTTAGCAGATGTAGTAGCAGGTCCAAGCTCAAGGGCTCTATCAATAAGATCCTCCAAATCTGGCGTAACGGCAGCAGTCTTGCTTGCTGAATCAAGTTCTTTACCATTACCTATGGAAATTTCCGAAGTAGTAGTTTCACTAGAAAAATCCTGCTTGACAGCTACTTCAGAAATATCTAAGCATCTGGAGGAGGCATCTAAGGATAAGCCTGCCCCTTGAGATCTTTCTGAATCAATGAAGGTTGAGGAGTCTGATTGCTTTTCACCCAATACTTCCTTCTCTGAATCAGAACCAGAGTCGGATAATTCTCTGAAAGGTTCACTTTGATCAGTATCATCAATTCCTTCCTCTTCTCCTCTTATTCTTCTTTCATTCAGATGAGAGCCCAATGAACTCTCATCCAACCGAAATAATATTCCAAAACCCATGATAAGAGGGTGAGGTGGGAGAAAATTCTTTTTACCACGAATCATGAAGCTTCCAACGGTAAGATATTCCCCTGTAGGAGCTGTTTTACTAACCTGGTGAGGGTACACCCACCAAGCACTAGTAACAATCTTTGAGTCCCAAGCCTGACTGTGGCAGACCTACATAAGAAAGAATGATGACTTATTTAATTATCCTATGCAACAAGTGAATAGAGAGAACATTGCAACTTACAGTAAAACATCCAGCTTGATTTAATGTCAAAGGGGGCACAGGGTTTTCAGGTTTGTGATTCTTGATTACTGTACTGGATGCACCATGGAGTTCAGCATGGACATACCTATTTTTATGTAGAAGGCATTAGCAAGAAGCATGCTTTTCCTTTTACAATGTTGATCAACACATACAAATTTGGTTGAGGAAACAACCAAACATAAAAAAAGAAAGAAAAAACTTTTCTAATCAGAAACGCAACATGAATGATGACATCTTCAGCTGCTTCCCTTGGCAATAGCTGTGCATTCTTAAAAGGATTGCAGAAAGTAGACACACAGATTGAGAGACATTAAGAAAGCACGAATAATGGCACCAATTTGTTGGTTTGGGGGGGGG
>JAPKLX010000015.1:4172101-4185260 GCA_026898415.1 Leonotis leonurus
CCCCCCCCCCCCCCCCCCCCCCCCCCCCCCCCCCCCCCCCTCAAAATAATGAACTAGAACATGGAACAGCAGCAAGGCTGGAAATTTAGAAAACCCTGTGAATTAGACAAAACACCCATGAATAAAAGAAATTGTATGCGGACCATTCCAATCAAATGTATAGCACTGCCGGGATCGCCTTTTAGCAGCATATACCTAGAGGGCTTCTATATGAAACTTTGACAAAGAGATCCAGTAAAAAGTTTATGTAAATTACTTACAGATCTCCTTTGGACATATAACGTTTTACTATCATCTCATTTTGTTGAGCATCTCTCCCACTGATAACCAAATAATTTTCGCTGCTGATGAACCAATTGAATTTTTCAAACCAGTGGACCTTGCGCATGTGTGAAATTGTGGCAACTGTTTTTTCCTGAGAAGTAAATAGAAAACAATATGCACCTTTGAAGGAGAAATAGATGGAGACCAAGCAGTTATTTATGCATAATCTATTGATGATTGGACTTGTCAGAAAATGGTCGACATAGAAGCATGCACAAGGGCAAGAAAATGAAAAGGTGTGAGATATAGATTATAGGGAGATCAACTTGTGTTATAAATTCTTGTAATATGTTATCAGAGGTGTTTATAACATCCCAATGTGAAAATCCCATTACCTGAGTTACAAACTGGAAAAAAAACAATAGGAAAATTATCATGTTTCACATGACTTTATCTGCAGTGAAGAAACATATTCAATAAGGTAAGCACAAAAGCTACCTGTGAAAGTTGTTGGCGGGTTTTTCTCTCTGCAGCTTTGAAAGCTTTCTCATGTGCTGTGATAGTTTTCTCCTGCTTACTCTCTTGCTTCTTCTTCATTTCGTAATACCGACGAGCATTCGCATGAGCTGACAGTGCAAGATCAACTTCAACCTAAGAAAGACATTGGATAGTGGAATCAAGAACTGAGGATCCGTTGTTTACGTCTCTAAACTCTTTTAATGAATGAAAAGGGGGATTTTATCATATGTGCACATAATTTCATACGAGTGCAATGTAGAGCTTTTTCTCAATTGAAAAACTTTTGGCTACTTCCAAGATAAAAAATGTGGCTATAAATAAATCTTATGCTTCAGGCCTAAGTACACATAAAATAACTAAGCAAAGCATTAGAGAGAGGCACAATATAGCATGAAATACCTTGTCCACAGGTTGTGTTTTTTCATCATCATCCATCTCATCAAGATTGTTGCTTAGGAGCAGTGTAATGCAATTTTTTTCAAGATGAAGTTTGTCAATGAGACCAGCTACAGGGTTTCCGGATTTCTTCTCCTCTTTCACCATACGAGCCAGATCAACCCAGCTCATACCATTGGCGAGAGCGACACGGACTGCTAGGATGGCGGCATCTACATCCTCTAAGTTGTATTCTATTAGCGCAGCCAATTTCATACACTGCTCAACTTCTCTCTTGAGTACATGAACACGGCTTTCCTGTGGCATTAAGAAATGCTTTAAATACAGGATACCTTACTAAAGATCTTCAAAGAAAGAACAAAAATGAGTTTTCAGACCCATGAAATAAATTTTAAGGGTAGAAACCTAGATTATTTTAAGCTGCATACTACATGGAATAGTCTTATAGACAATACATAGTTGGACTTCATATAATACATATTTTCTATTGATACATCATTTATTCTTAATCATTCAATTTAGATGTCCTTTACTCTGCTAGTTTATTTTTATCACTTCCACTGGCATCTTATATAACTACAAGCAGAACATAAAATTGCATATACTTCTGTAAGTATATATGAAAAACCTGATCAACTTTAATTTTTTCAAGTTTCTGCATGGCAGAATTTTCTTTAGTCTTGTGCTGCTGTTCAGCACGTTGGCTTTCAATTTTACTATAGAACTCATCGAGCGCTTCATCAAATGTCTCGAACAGTGTAGAGTCTCTTGATTTGAACTGGTTCAGCAACAGAGGGCAGAATTCATCATAGATCTGCAAAAACAGAAAGGAAATTAATAATAGTGAACAACATCCAGAGGAATACAAATCCACAAGAACAAAATACAAAAACGCAAAAAAGAATGATGTTATAGAAATGACCTGTTCCAAAGTCCCTTGATTAGATACAACATCATTCTTTTTTCCAGAATTCTTTTGTTGCATCACAATATATCCCTCTGGAACTTTCTCACCATAAATGACATCTGCTAGCCAGTCCTCAAACTTCATTACAGCTTCTGACAGTGCCTTAATGGTGTTAGTATCTAACTTGAAGTCTTTACCAACTTTTGTACTCGGTACAAGACCAGCATCCAATATTATATGTTCAGACAATGCTGGACCATAACCTAATATTTCCCCAAGGACAATCTTCAGAGTTGCCTGCTTCGCACGAGTACTCTCAGTTTTCTTTGACTCATTAGCCTTTGTGCTCTTCTGGTTTCCGTGCTTTCCCATGGGCGCATTTGAATTATCATTTCCAAGTTCCTTATTATCTATATCCTGATCTTTATTGCCCTCTGCAAAAGATTCCAGGGCTGAGCACATCCTTTCTCTAGTTGTACGCTCGAAAGCTCGAGATTGTTCAACTGGATATCGATGGCGTGACATGATTGCAAGTCCCTTATCGTCATCCCTATTATTTGGTAGAATAATTGGTAAGAAGACCTATCAGCATACAAACGATATGCAACAACTTACAGCAACCGAAGGGCAATTGAGCTACTATGGAAAATTGGAAATATAGACAAAGTATTACAGGAGAACCTGTGTGAGCGCAGGAGAGTCAGCACAGTGAACTCAGGATCTGTGAGGAGAATATTCCCTTGAGCATACAGCTCCAAAATGACATAGTGTGCATTAGCACCAAGTCCAAATTGAAAGAGTATTATCTGAATAAAACACAAGATAATTCAAATCCAACCACCTAAAGATTATTTTTTGTAATCAAGAAAGCATACCCTGTCGTATCCCAGTTGGCGCACATCCTCAAGCCTTCTTGTTCTTATGTGTTTCCTTAATTTCAGTGTAAAACCTGACGGAGTACTGCTCTTGTCCCTATGAAAGAAATGATCTATCTATTGTCATTGCACATAATCATTCCCAATAATTAATTATTTATACTAGTTTCATGCATATCAGTTCTTTTCTGGACTAAGCAAGTTTAGCCAAACAAAGTACATTTCCTTCCTCCTTGTAAGATCCATCAGAATTAAGTGTTGTATCGTGTATGAGTAATCATGACAATCAAAAGTTTATGTAAAATTGCAGCATGTCGGTGCAATTTGAAAGCATTCAAGTCATTCATGTTTATTAACATGCATTTGCTTTTTTGCTTCCTTTATTGCTCCATCATATCAATGTTACACAACAAATTATACTTTGTGTGCACTCATGTATAGCTTGAATGTGCAAAGATACCAGCTTACATTAACATACTATTTCCTATAATGAGGAGGAATAATTGTTTTAGTTGAAGTTGATCTCTATCCCTTGAAATTTCCAAAGATATGAATAGCAGGATAATGAACATGTAGAAACGTGAAATGATGTTTTACCGCATATAAACTGTTGTATGCAGTCTCACACCACTCTCCATCAACAGTAAAACCTTTTCACTCTCCCCGGATGCTGTGACTCCGCTGCTACTCATCAGTTTAAACACATACGTCTACAAATACAAATTTAACACGAGGATCACTTCTCCCACAGTAAATTCAGAAAACATACAAAAATCAACTATTACTAATATTATTAACAATTAGGAAAAAAATTTGGAAAAGAGAGATGGCAATACATTTCTAACTCAAAGAAAAGCAAAAGAAAAAAAATTCGAAAATCAATAACATCGAAATGATTGGTAAATACCTTGGGAGAAAGATCGTATACGTTGGAGCAACGCATACCAATTAAGTGCCGGAGACACTTCACCTCCGCCGCCACGTCCGCGGTGTTCATCCTAACCTTCACCATTACGCCGGCCTACGTTTTCAGCTTTCCAAAAACTTGATAAAAATCAGTCAAGGATTAGAAAATTTGAGCAGCACAGCCAGTTTAAAGAATATGGGATTAGCAGCAGGAGAATCGCATAGCTCGAAGCTTCAAAATGGGACGAAGGAGACTCTGTACTGTAGAAATCAAGCTGTAATTTCACCTCAGCAAAACACGTTAAGCTCGAAATTTCATTTTATTATATAAAAACAAAATCATTAATTTGGGAGTGTCCGAACGTTTTCATGGATGGGCCTCCATTTCTATAATGGGCCGTACCACACATCTTAATGGATTATATTGAAAGATGAAATAGAATTATTGATATACACTGCACGCAATTTTTTTTTTGAAAATGGGCCTCAGATTCTTTTTAATGGGCCTAGAAATAAGCATGCAATTTGTAAAAAAGGTTGATAATCTCTAATCAGAATGTGTTTTATTTGACAAATCTCAAAATCCAGAATTTGTGTTATAAAAAAAAAAGATTTTTCTATTAAACATGTTCATTCATTTTGACTACTTTAAGCGGATTTCTCATAGTCATTTTGACTCCAACTCCACCCTCTCAGAGTTCATTCTTCAGGAACTCCATTAAATTATTTCAGTGTATTCTTTCCAATCCACTGACAATAGAACCTTAGCGCACCCAATCTACTTAATCAAATAATCATAGATAAGCATTACATAAGTGTAACATCATAAATTTAGCATTGAGAAGGTGTGAACAAATTTTCTTCTTTGATGTTGGTTATGTGGTTGACATATGAAGAAGTGATGGATGTGTTTGACAAATGTTGGGGTTAGGGGGTCAGTCAATCCCCAAAACATAAATTCCTAAGTTGGAATTTCAAATTTATGTGATATGATGATCATATATATCTTTCACCAACCAATGCAGTGGCAGTTCATACTTCAGTCCTCCTAGTCCTATACCAACCACTACCCCAATCATTTACACAACTTTTCTTTGAAGAGAATGGGAGGTTTGAAAATTGGACATACACTAGCTCAAGAGTCAATGGCATAGTTTTTCTTCAAATGGGAATTAAAAAAAAACAAGAAAATCAATAATTACCAAAAGGGAGGGACCCTAAGCTGACCAAACAAAAACAGCAATTTAATTAGCACATTGAACCAGAATTTTGGTGACATTGGATAAGATAAAGAAATTCCCATGTTTGAAATTCCAACATTCAATTAGTTACAAGTATAGAATTAAGAATAGTACTACATGAGAAGCATCTATAATGGAAGTGGATATAAATCCACTTATTATATGTCAATTTTCAGTTTAGGTTTTCCTCCAAAAGAATTAACACTTCTATAATAATAAAACAATTAATAGGAAGAAACAAAATTTTGAGTTGTATTAATTAAGATTCAACCAATTTTATATATGTATAGATTTTCAACGAGCCGTCATAGGATGGATGGATTCGTTGACCTTCAAAGAAAATTGGCTACTAATACATTATACAAATATATGTGTCTGAATTTATATTTTGTTAGGTTTGGATTTTTATTTATGTTTTGACCAGTTGATGTCATGATCGATAATGGGCTGTAGAATATGAATCATCTCTGACTCGAACATTTGAGCTAATCATGCATGTGAATTTATACTTTTCTCAACCTTAATTATTATGTATATTTTTCCTTTAATTAATTAAATCATTAAAATGATTTCAATGATAATAAAGTTTCTTTTTCCGATCAAGATATCCTTAATTTGTTATAGTTCCATTGACTCGAAAATATGGATGTTGGTGGATACATCACGAAGAACGATAATGTAAAGAACACATAAATGTTACGCGAAAATTCAAAATTGAATAAAAATTAATTACTAGTAGATGAGAGGATTTCATTATAAGTCGTAAAATAAAATATAATACTCCCTCCGTCCACCAATGTTTGTTACATCTTGTCATTTTGGGTCGTTCACAAATGTTTGTTACATTTTAAACTTTCCATTTATATCACACACACTTCAATTAAATAATAATAACAAGTGGGACCCAAACTCCACTAACTACACTCTTTCATCTAAAGTCAAAGCACTACATTAAAACACGTGTCAAGTCAAAACGTAACAAACAATCGTGGACAGAGGGATTAGTACTATATATTACACCACAAAGTCTAACCCTAATCGAAATAGGATCGTAAAGTGTTCATGTCAAATCTATTAAGTTACAACCACATTGCGAAAATATTTAAAATGATATCGCAAGTTTTTCGAACTTGATCCAAATATTTTGTGTTATCCATCGCCAAATCCAACATCTATTTATGGATTATATTTATTAATTAAGAAGCTCGAGACAATGTTTATACATAGTATTTAAACATACTAGTATTATTATTTGTAATTTCCATTTGCTAAAAAATTATTGACTTATATATTTCGCAGATAGAAAATAAATACTACCTCCGTCCGCGAAAATGTATCTTAAAGGAGTTGGAATGTGTTTTAAGAAAAAACTATAAAGTGTATTTTTAGTAGAAAAAAGTACTCACAACTTAGAATATATATTAAATTTAAAATAATACTTCTTTCGTCTCACTAAAATTGACTTGATTTGACTAAATTTGTAAGAATTTTTTGGTCAAATCAAGTCACTTTTAGTACGACAGAGGAAGTAAATATTTTATAAAGTCATTTCAAAAAAGACAAAAAACATATTTCATATGAACAATCCAAACAGATAATAAAAATATATGGGCAATACACGAGTTTCTTATTACTGGAGGTGGGAAAATTTATTTATTTACTACAAATAAGAAACTTCAATTTTGACAAGTAAATACACGTATTGGTCAACTACCCACGTGGTGTGTTTGACTTTATAGGCTAGCTTAGGTTTTGAAACCTAAGGTCACAACACAACAAAAATATATGTAAGAGCAAAAATAATATTATAAATTACACCAATAGTTAGTGTTTAACTTTAATCAAGTAAACATAAACAATAGGAGCTTAATACAATTGTGGGACATCATTTCCTGCTTTATTTAAGCTAGAAAAAATATATATCTAAAATCTCTAATCCCGGTATTCTATTTCGTATATTAAAATTTCAAGTAAATAAAAAGAAAAAATATTTCAAAAGAGTTTAACTATCACCTGAATTAATATTGATGTTATCAGTGGAGTATGAAAATGAGACATTAATTATATTCAAATTCCATTGATTTCAAATTAATTCTCTTTGATTTTGTTCCAAATTATAAGCCGATAAAAACTCTTAAAATTCGATGTTAATAAATATTGGATGAATAAATATGATAATTAAGAATTGATAAAAATAATTTGATGTTAATTAATGTTTCTTATTGAGTTCAAATTGTTCAAATATTTTATAATTTGAGACGAGTAATTAATTAGTGTTAAGATTAGAAGCAATAGTTGATGCATGCTTTAGTCCCTAATATTGTAATGACATGATTAAGTGGTTTTAATGAATAAATTAATGGGTTATTAAGAGACCAAAATGCGATAATGAGTCAGCTTAAAGTTTGAGTGGTGGGACTTTTAGGAACCGATTGTCTCACACGTGAAGAAAGTTGCACTTTTAGTTGTTGTGTTCATACTTGACATGTTTAACTTATTTTGAACATGTTGCGCCATTAATCTCTAACAATTTTCTTTTTTTAATCCCATCTTATGATTGCTAATAGAACATAAATAAATGGGACATTAATGTTAGAGACAAGCTTAATTTCCTTTGTTTAATTTTACCTTGACCACATTAATTAGTTTTAATTTTCTTTAACCATGGTAAATAAGTATCTGTAAAGTGAGACAAGTTGGTGACATGCATGGGGCCTAATCATCTTAAGTTTATAGTCCTTAATTAGCAGCTTAATTCAGGAGTGTCTACTGATTAAATAAATTTTGAAGGGTTAATTTAGTTCTTTCTCTAACAAATTTTTGATAAACTACTAGTATGTATACTAATATTCAAATTGTGATTTACAAAGGTGATAGTAAGGATAAAAAGATGCTTAAATAGATGAAGAAATGAAAGCGATTAGCCATTTAATTAATTAATCCAGCCTCAAGATGAGCAATCCTATTCCTACTAGCTCGTACAAGAAAATAAGAGCAAATTAAACTAAAATTATATATGTAATGTAACGCATCACATCAAATAGTGTAGTCGTGCACTAGCTACGTGACAAAATTTTAGATCAAATTGCAATATACACACAATTAATGAGATTGGTCGTTTTCTAGTAAATAAATAGGAATCCTTCCGTCGCATTAAAGATGATCATTTTTTTCATTTTTATCTGTCCTCTTAAAGTTGGTTCATTTCCTTTTATAATATTTTTTTGTGCTTTAAAGTGTATTGAGATAAACAAAAAGAATGAATTATCTTGGTGTTGTAGTGTTGGTTGTGTTGTTGATGAACCCTCGTGGTAATTTTAGTTTAATTGTGTGCGTTTTCCCTTCTTTTTTCATTGCCTCTCTTCTTTAACTGGTACTGCTTATACCTGCAATCTGTAAGTGCTTCTGCACTTTTCTCGTCAATTTAGTTCAATCTTTTTTTCCACAAAAAAAAAAAAAGTAATAATTTTGGCATGGTTAAGGACACGTGTACTTGGAAGAAAATAGTTACTAAAAATGTTAATCTAACTAGCTAGGTAGCTCACATTGAATCTGGACTCTCTCTCTCTCAATCTTTGATGAAACTTAAAAACTTTTTTCTTTTTCCCATCAATATTGATGTCTTCGTTTTACTGTTGTTAAACTTCCATTAACTCTTATAAAAATATATATCCATCTTGTCATCAAATATCGAATATATAGTCTAAATCAAAATATGAGATAGAATTGACACCACGTGTGTGTAAGAAAAACACAAAAAGTGGACATTAATCATTAATGAACACAAATGCAATGAACATATTAATTACTTATGAGTTTATATCATCAAAAAGGGAATGTTAATGAATAGTGGCGTGGCAGCACGAGGAGTCATTGCTAGATCATTTTTGACAAAGATTATATATCTATGATGAAAATAAGAAACGCACACACATATAACATATTGATATGATAGTCAATAATTAGGATAAAAAGATAGTGATAAAACCAAATAAATATTAATATGTGATGTGAGAGATGAGTGGCAAAATGGTCCCCTCTCCTCTCCCTTAATTTGTAAGAACAAATGTCACATAAACATGCATTGGCTAATTCATATATGTCGACTTTCCTCTCCTCTATATCAATAATAATAATAATATTTAACCTAACTATTAGTCTATTACATAATATACGATGACTAGATTATTCTTGGTCTTACTGTAGAGATCTTCCTTGACAACGTGAAACTTCGCCTCATCGTTTTATTTTACACATGTGCTTCATTTCCATTGGCCTTCCTTTCCAATTTTGCTTTCGCACTCCATGACGTCCAATGCTACCTCACGCTTATAACATAGGACTCCCTCCGTCTCACTAAACGTGGCTACGTTTCCTTTTTGTGGCGTCCCATCAAAAGTGGCTATTTTCCCAAAAAAGAAAAAGTTTTACTTTTAAAATACTTCTCTCCTACTTTTTTAAAATACAACACTTTACTTTTTTAATCTACGTACCGAATCTCTGGCTGCATTTAACGGGATGGAGGATGACAGCATTTAACGGGATGGAGGGAGTAGTATATTTTAATAAATCATGAATCACTTCTATTAATATAATCTTGCATTTGTATAGGAAATAATGCTCCTTAAAAAAAGCAACAATTAATTATTAATGCTAGTAGAAAGGAATAAGATATTTAGGATTAATATATGAATTAGAGAACATCATCGCCAAAGTTAACTTTACTAATTAATTATTAGGAAGCGTGCGTCGAAATTAACTTTGTTTCTTGTCTTCATTCCTTCGCTTTATGGCCGCTAATTCTCATACTCAATTATAATAATCACATTATTATGCCACATAAAATTCTTTAATTATCAATAGAACTCACGTGCACGTCAGCAGCATATTAATTTAATTTAATTTAATCCCGTCGAAAGAAAAAAGAAGAGCCAAGTTATAATGAAAATTTAATTTGACGAAAATTCCGTCGGTTTCCGACTTTGAATTGACATTAAGGTCTCAATGAAAAAAAAAATATATTAGTTAGTTTGGTAAGTATACACAAAGATATACTTCTACTATACAAAATCATGTATTTGTAGAATTAAATTTGTACTACGTATATACCCAAATAATAATCGAAATAATAATGCTTTTTAAGGGGTCGAAATTGGTAAGATTTAGTTTAAAGTGGTGGCTGCGTCTTTGGGTCAAAGACGCCTCATACGAGAATACTATCCATGTAGATTTATATATATAATTAACATAACCTTATATTTTATTTTATTTTATTTTGCTTATGTATTTATCAAATTTACTTTTAATGGGGAAAGGAAGTAGTGGTGTTTGAACTCGAAACCGAAATTACGGATAACAATAGTTTAATCTACACACTATAAATGAATTATATAAATATATATAGTTTAATTAAATCTATATATTGCTAGTAGGCACGTATTTAAAAATAAATAAATTATGATTATTGATTTAAAGCCCTCTCTGTAGTATAGATAAATTAAATATGAGAGTTGTTTTGAGCGTAAATTAAAGAGGATAATTAATTAGTGTGTGAATGGTAGATGAATATGGTCGTGGTTGAAAGACAAGTTTTAGATAATAACGACCTCTTACTTGCATGTGTAGTCGTCGATTATCTTAATTTAATTATATATATTCAATGTGTAAAACAAGTAGTAGATATTAAGACTTAGCACACATGTACATATATATTAAGGAGTAAACTAAGGACGACCCTTCATTTAATTTGTTTCGATCCGTTTAATTAATAATGAAATTACAAATGAATGAAGATTAAATTTTGTTCGTATATATATATGTACATCAGTACATGTCATAAATATTTTCTTACAGAAAATAAAAGAGAAATCAAAATTACAATTAGGATATTTTGCACAAACCGAGACTAAGTGGAGTTTTGAGAGAGGGTGATCGAAGTTCGAAAGAACACGTACTCCCTCCGTCTCGTCTAGTTTGTTACATTTGATTTTGGACACGTAATTTAAGAAAAATTTAAAAATAGTATAAGTGGTGATAAAATCACAACATAGTTGATGTGGAACAAATGACAGATAATTATATGATGGCTAAACGTGCATCAAGAAAAAAAATCGTCATCGGCTGAATTCGCAACGAGCATAACTTTTAATTTCGAGCTTGAATTTTTAAATTATAAAACACCATTCTGGAAGCAGAATGATAAGAGGGATAAATTCAATTGTTATGCAGCTCATTTGGCTATTTGAATATTTTTGGATAGTTTATTATATATTTAATTTATTATCAATTAACTTTCTAATTGTGATATGATTAGGCTTGGCTATTTAGTTTTTCTAAATGTATGATTTGTTTAAGTCTATAAATACTACTCATTTTTTTTTAGTAATAATATTTCATTATTATATTCTCATACGAAAAATGTTTGTCTCTACATTCTTGCTCCATGTCAATAATTTCATAAGGTATAAATGATAAATATATATAAACAAAATAGAAGAAAAAAAAATGATTAAATTTTAATTAAGAATTTAAATGATATTGTTCCGATTTTGAATAATTAGATGTCGCATACAGCATCCAAACACATTAATTAATGGACTTACACTAGTTATAATTAATACTCAGTTTTTTTCATTAAGATAATCGCCCTATTTTGAGAATGGTGCAACTTAACTGTGTTTAGAGTAATTATGGAGCTTAAATCAAATAGTTAATCAAAAAAAAAGAAAATATATATATATACTCCTACAAAAATAGGCTTACTTATTGTATCCCTAAAGTATATACTTAATAATTAATTAGAGGGCATAGTTGTTAAATTATCGTATAGATAGATAAAAGAAATACAATGCATTATATAACATTACGATAATTAAGTACCACATGTATAAATATGACTAAAAAATTAAATTAAGTACCAAAAAGAAATATTATCTTGTGTGAAATCAAATGTAGTTTGATCACATAAAACGACAATAAACAAAACAAAAGAAAAGGTAAAAAAGAAGAAGAAGAAAAGATTGTTCCTTACCACATATATAAGATGATATAGGAGACAAAAAGAACACATTGTACTATAAAATTAATATTTGTAATGATCGGTTTTTTATTTATTTATATATGTTCAAGTTCATGCATTTGCATTCGTGTTTAGCATTTGTGTTTGTTATTATATATAAAGGTTTTATTTTATTCACATAATTAAAGAGGTGATGGGTACGCAATGTCGTCCTTCTAGATTTTCAATTTCTGCATTTAGCATTAATTATGTATGTTAGTAGTCGTATACATGAAATTATTTAAGAAGAAATTAAAAAGAAAATGATATTAAGACAAAACTGTGATGGTTGTGCCACTCTTAATTGACTAATATTGTAAACAGTCCAAAATTTTTAAAGGTTAAATATTGTCAATAATATTCCAATTATATAACAGCTTAATTATATCAAAATACATTCATTTAATTAATAACGCAGTTTTCACATTTAGAAATATTTAATTTTTAGCCCCGCTGTCATTCATCAATTAATACTAATTAATGAGTTAAGTCTCATTGAATTTATTAGAGTAAATATAATATAGTAAGAAAAATTAGACATTAATCGAAGTAGTCGTCTAATTAATCCAAAATCTTGACAATAGATTAGTCTATTTTATTTCAGGCGACGTGGCCTTCTTACATTAATTGTCTAATAATTCAATTTTCGTTACTTCAAAAATCAATTTTACTATTATTTTATTATTTTTATATGTCATAATTCTGCTTGCAATAATCATATCATTTCCATAATTCATGAAATTATTGCTCATGCCCTTTTCGATAATTATTTCAATATTGAGTTTGCATTATCGATCCCAATAGCAAAATGTAAGATCTAATTGCAATGTATTAGTAGCTAATAATTGTGTCGATAAATATAATTTAATGCATAGTAGGAAATGAGGTCCCTTTTAAACGCTTTTGCCTTTCTCGAAGTGTGGTCAGGGTTGAAATATTTAATACATTTGTTAGAGTTATTCTAACTTTATAGTATTGTTGTTTGTTTCTTCAT
>JAPKLX010000015.1:4185270-4259698 GCA_026898415.1 Leonotis leonurus
GTTGGTGTTGTTACAACACGTATTTACAAGTTGAGATACACTTTCAACATTTATATATATGTATTAAAGTAAAGCTACTATTAGACATTATAATTAATTCACACCATAATATATATACTATGGCAGTTCCCTTCATTTTCCTCCCACACCCATATAGGTTATGGGCGCTATTAATTAATTAATTAATTAATTTACTTTTTCCTAAATAATATTTCCGTAGCCGGAATTCGAATCGATGTGGGACGTATTTGTTAGTTCATTGATAATTTACACATTTACTTTATTAGTTAATATAAAAATATCATCCCAGTGCAACTATAGATGTTAATACGCATGCGAAGTGATATTACTTATAAATAAATATCAATTATTAATAATTTTTATTAATTATCAATTTTTTTATTAATTCTCAATTTTATTAACATTATTCAAAAAATTTATTAATTCTCGCTTATATATAAAATAGTTTTGGAAAAAAATAGAAGTTGAGTACTAAGTGTCAATAATATTTGTTCAAGGTGTCATCAACTTTTCTTGTTATATATATATATATATATATACCAATTTAGGGATTGATAACAAATATAGATTAATCGTAGTATAAAAACAATCACACTTGTTATATATGTATATATATAGTGGATGATATCCACTATAATTCTTGTAATTATACACGGCCTAGTGATATTTGTCAATTGTTACCCCAGCCATTAACCGGTAGGATATTTACAATTTTATCATTCTAAAATTGATACGTATATATAAGAGTATTAAAAATAAACACTAAAATAACGTATATTAATCCCATCTGTTACAATTTATTCAACTTATATTAATATCAATCCTTCCAACACCATAAAAGTTGATTAATTAGCACAGGCCCTGACAATGATCGGACGTACGTAAAAAATTATTGAATCCGAAGGAAATTATTTTTTCAAGAAATATAGTGAGTACGACTTAGTATAATAATAATAATATATTATGTTTATTTTCGTCCCAAAAATTGATATAATGTTGCTGCAGTAAACTGAATTAAACCTAAGAGTGCAACTGAATATGTATAGGGTGGGGTTTCAGTGAGAGTAGTAGCTAATATATATATGTATAGATAAATAGCCAAAATTAATGTACAGTAATTAATTATATATTGAAGCATTAATTAATACAAAATCAACTGCATCCATTGGCTCCTCTCTACTAATTGTGTTGAATGAAATTAATTAAAGTAGCAAACTTAATTTATTTTGACGAAAAAAGCCCCACATTTTGAAGCTCGATCATACATAATATAGATATCCACAAACCATCAAACTAAATGTGGTGGATATTAAATATATAATTAAGTTATGAAGTGCATAAATTAAATATGAGCTAGTAATGGAAATCCTTCTGAAATTCCTAATTAAGTAGGAAGTCAAAAAATTAAGATCCGAAATAGGTAGCAGCGTGTAATTATTAATTATATTAAAAATTAAGATGGTGGAAATTGAGCAACTACCAAAGCCCAGAAGTGATGGGGTCAATAATTCCATGACAACTTGATCGGACAAACAAAGCAGGAATTCAAGAATATAATATAACTACATTTTTTAGGAAATAAAAAAAGAAAATAATTAATAAAATAACACCCATTTTCCACACGAAACGAAAGAAGAAAGGAGAAAGTCAAAGTGTCAAACTTGAAATTAAGTTGCGAGATTATGAATAAAATATAGTTAAGTTAAGTTAAGCAGCTTTGGTTTAAAGTGTGTGGTTAATTAATAAATACTACTACTTCTCCAGTAGAATTAATTAAAGAGAAGAGACGAAACGAGTATGAATTGCGGCTTTGCTTCTCTCACATCACATGCCTCCATTTTCAAACCCCATCTATATAAAGCCCCACCTACACATCTCCATCTCCATCTCTCTATATACAACACAAAACAACATCTCTCTATATATCTTTCTTTCTTTCTTTCTTGCTTCAGCTTTCTTTCATTGATCTTTCTAGTGCCAAATTAACCATCATCGATCTATCAACCAAGAAGCTTAATTATAGTAGCTAGGAATAGAATATTTAAGGAGATCGATGAAGATGCAGGGTAAAGTGATGTCGTCGGAGGAATTAATGGAGCTGAGAAGAGGGCCATGGACAGTAGAAGAAGACTTCACCCTCATCAACTACATCGCCCATCACGGCGAAGGTCGGTGGAACTCTCTGGCTCGTTCTGCAGCCCTCAAGAGGACCGGTAAGAGCTGCAGATTGAGATGGCTCAACTATCTCCGCCCCGACGTCCGACGTGGCAACATCACTCTCGAGGAGCAGCTTCTCATTCTTGAACTCCATTCTCGTTGGGGCAACCGGTACGTACTTCATTCATTGTTCTCTTTTCTTTTATTTTACCTATATATATATATATATTACATCAGTTAATGTGATGTAATGAAATGAAACGTATAAATATAGGTGGTCGAAAATAGCGCAGCATCTGCCGGGAAGAACAGACAACGAGATAAAGAACTACTGGAGAACGAGGGTGCAGAAGCATGCTAAGCAGCTCAAGTGTGACGTCAACAGCAAGCAATTCAAGGACACCATGCGCTACCTCTGGATGCCCCGTCTCGTCGAGCGAATCCAAGCCGCCTCCGCCAATAATAACTCCGCCTACCACCACCACGACCTCCGCGAAAGCACGGCGGAGGACTCCTCCACACAGCTGCCGGAAAATTCCTCCGACTCTATCGGCACCGCCACGGAGTACTGCAATTACGCGACCAATCAAAACCAGATGTACAGCCATGGCGGAGAGCAGTACCAGCAGTCTCTGGCGACGAGCCCAACCCAATACTTTCAAGGATTGGATTCTCAGTTCATTGAGCAACACCATAACAACACGAGCACCCAGTGGCAGCCGCAGCAGCAGCAGCAGCAGCAGCAATGGATGGATGTCGGCGACAATTTCTGGGCTATTGATGACATGTGGTTCAATAACAATCTGTAAAACATGCAGCATTCAATTCAATAATCAAATTCACACCCCAACAAAAATCAAAGAAAAATATATATATATAGTATTGGTGGAGCGAGGGACAGGGGTCATATTTTAGCTTCTCTAGTTTTGGAGTTTGTATTCTTTCTTTCTTCCTTTTTTTCTTTTAAAGGAAAGTAATTTAGTTTGTGGAATGTGGACGCCCAAAGAGAGAATTTTTAACTTTGAACAGCGTTCGTTGTTTTTATTTATTTAATTTGCTCTCATTCTTTGGAACATACTATATATATATATATATTTCTTGGTCTTCTTCTAATCACTACCACTAAATTATGACTGCATGAATGTATGTGTTCGTCAATTCGAATTACTGTACAATTTATTTATGTTATTATTGTATAATTAATTGAATTATGCAGGTGCATATATGGCATATTCCAAATTCCTTATATTAAATAATCCCATATCTATAGTAATTAAGTTATCAATATTACTTCACTACAAAGGGCCGAAATCTAAATCATGCCACTTACCAAATATTATATATAGGTATATTAACAGTGTTAAGTTTGATTAGTTATTGTTGTGTTGTATCTTCATTTCACGTCTATATATGCACATATGATAATATAAACAATATTATATTTCTTTGACACGTGAGTTGACATATATATAAACCAAACATCTTAATCCAGTACTTACTGATCATCATGTATAAATGGAGAAGAAGGAGTACTTTATTTTAGTTTAAAAGTTGAATATTGATGCATGTATGGCTTAGCTCGGACAAGTATGGACTACACAGCATGCTTCATTGTCTCACATAAATTACATCTCTTTATTTTCTTTTCTTTTCTTTTCTTTTCCTTTCCTTTTTTTTTTTTTGAACCATCATCCATCAACATTAATTCAATATATACATATAGGATGTGTAGACCTAAATGTATTTAAATGCAGTAAATAAGTAAGTACTCGAGAACTGAATATATATTTAAATTGAGAGGATAGCTATATATAAATGCATTTATTGATTGGTAAAGCAACAATTCAAATTTGATATATAAATGTATTTCTACACGTGGGAATCGTATCCCTAGTACTTGACAAAATCCGTCCTTTCTATATAGCGATTGAAGCTCAAAGAGTTGACGAAATATAGTTCAAATATTTGAAAGGAAAATGAAATTTTTGGGACCAATATTTGCAGTCCCTACATATATATATTAATAATTCCCTAAAAAACAGTAGAAAAATCAACAAGATTGTAGGAAATGGACGGTACGTCCATCAACATAACGATATGCGGCCAGTTATTTAAAAACGTGATGGAATTTACTTTAATATCACTTTTTTTTTGCAAAAATATTAAATTATTTATATATAATATATATTATTTTTTGGTATGGATAACATTGATCACATTGCACTGTGAGGAAATAGGAGAGAGAGAGAGGCGGTGGCGGCGGAGGTGGCGGCCGGAATCTTTGTAGGGCGCCTTCCTTTTAGAGAAGCCACCGGAAGTGGTCCAACCAGTGGTGGTGTTGATGACCTGCCACGTGCGCCTTCTTTTCTTTTTCTTTTTTCTTTTAATCATTTACTTACTTTATTCCAACTAAGATTGAAATATTTCTTTTATACACGGTAATTAAAAGGTATATATTTAGAGTTGAAAATATTATAATGTGATGATAAAAATATATATTGTTAAATTTGTGTGTAATAAAGATGTTCTAAAAAAAATATATTTTATTTTATTTGGGACGGCCCAAAAAAAAATATGACTCATCTTATTTGAGAAGAATGGAGAGTATTAAATATTACTTCATTCGTTCACAAATTTACTACTCACTTGACTAGACATGCATTTTAAAAATATTTTGACTTTGTGTATATTGTGTGTTTAGTGGAGTTTGAATTTCACTTGACTTATTATATTTAATTGAGTTATGTGTATAAAATGAAAGGGTCTACTTACCAAAAAAAAAAGAATCGCCTAATAAATTCGTAGACTGCCCGAAATGGCAAAATGAGTAATAGATTGGTCAACGGATGGAGTATTTTACTACGAAGATCACACACTTCGATTTGACACTAATTTTGATAAACGTATTGAATGTGTGTTGTGGTGGTATAAGGATCTCATTCATACTAATATTTAGAGCTGGCAAAATGGGCCCGACCCGATGGGCCGGCCCGGGGCGCTCGGAGTTTGGGCTAGGTTGGGCTTAGAAATAATAGGCCCGAAAAAAATCGGGCTTTTTTGGCCCGCCCAAATGGCCCGGCGAGCTAATCGGGTTTTGGGGCTAAAAAGCTCGGGGTTTCCAGGCCAAAAAGCCTGGGATTTCCCCGACAAAATATATTATTATTATTTATTTTCAAAATACATAGAATGTTTTGGTAAATTGCATTTGTATATTTGATGATTAATATATAAATAATACATTTATATATCATATTAATATTTATATATAAATATATAAAAACACATTTACATATAATTGTTTAAATGTAAGTCTATTTTGTATATTAAAAAATTTAATTTTAACATAATCTTTAATTTTTGTTATAGTGAAATTTCGAATCGAATCGAATTTTAAATATAATATTTTTAAATATTTTTATTTAATATATTAAAAAAAAAGAAAATATTCGATTCTAATATTCATATCATTTTTTTATATACTAATTATTAATAAAAGTATTGAAATTCATTATTCATTAATCAAGTTCTAGACTATTAATTTATTATTTTTTATGATATTAAATATTATCTTAATTTTTTATATATATAATAAAAAATGGGCGGGCTTAACCCGGTGGGCCGATAGCCAGAACGGGGCTGGGGCTGGGCTGCAATTATAGAGGCCTGACTCGAAAAATGTCATTTAGCCCGGTGGACCGGGCCGGGCCAGCCCGACCCACTACTTTGCCAGCTACACTAATATTTACTATTAATTAGATATGTGTATTATGAGTGAAAAATTAATTCTTGATTAATAAGTAAATTAAATATATAAGTGAATGGAATAAGAGATTTACCTTATTTATAATTAAATAAATATTATGAATAATAGAAAATTAGTGATGTGTGAAATAATATGCCATATATATTTAAAAGAAGTATAATTATGCATCTTCATTGTGTATACATTAGATTCCTTCTCATACATCAATTGTTATCGTTGTTGCGCCACCACGCCATTCGTCATCTCTCTTTATCTTGGTTCTCGTTTCTCCCTTTCGATCAGGCGCTTGAATATTGTTGAAAGATATACACAGCTAAAGAAGATAAATGTATCTTTATTGAAATAATAGAACAAGTATGGAGAAGAAGGCATGCAAATAGCAGTGGTTCCTCTACTAGTTTATATAATTATTTTTCCTATCCTCAAATTTCAAATGCTAAATGGCCGCTATATATATATAATACTCCATTCGTCTACCAATATTTTTCTCATTTTGACCCAACACGAGTTTTAATAAAATGGGTTGACTTTGGTTGATAAAAAGTAAAGTGAGGGTAAAATGTAGTGAGTTAAGAATGAGACCCACAGAAAATTAGATGATATGTAATATATTGTGAGTAAATAATGAGACCTACACTAAAATGGCACACAAATTGAATCTTCATTATTTTGTGTGTTTCAAAGATTGAGGTATAGTAATTCAAAACACAGTAGACATGATAATCAAGAAAAATTGATGACTATATGCGTGGAAAATTTGTATTCTAATTTGTAAGAAGAATTAAGCTCCCCATAAAGCCACCTAAAATATAACTTTCGGCTTACCTAGTCATGATTTTAGTAATAAAATTTAACCTAATCCCACCAATGAATGCCAAGTACTTCATAATTCGCCACTTGTAATTTATAAAATATACATACGCCAAAGTCCTCAAAGCATCGTCCATGTATCAATCCATCTACAATTACAAATGTACCTATCAAACAGCAGTTTGCACCAATTTTACATCAACTTTAAGTCTCTAACCCACCACACCTACAATCTTTCATTTTCTTTTATATCCTACTACTTATATATCTCTATTTAAATTTATTTACTTCTTCATCTCAATCAAAAACTTAGATTTGTTGGTGTCTTCAATTCTCCATAGACCAATCTTCATGTGCCTTACGACTTCTGGATTAGTGCCACGATGATGTAGATGGTTGGTTTGGATAAAACCGTTCATCTATTTGGGACGGACACAACTTAACGTTATATATAGAACGGAAATAATAGTAGAAATCACCCTAATGCCATATATGGTCTTTCTACTTGCAAGATTGATGCTCCCTTATTGGATCTCTTTGCCATATCTAATTAAAATTTTAAAGTGGTCAAATTATCAATAAAGTCTAATTTATTGTTAGTCTTTTGTAGGCTATAAATGAGAAAAAATACCAATAATCTATTACAATAAATTAATATATTTTTTTCATAAATTAACTTCTATTAAAAAATCACATTCTTATGATATTGAAAAATATTTAAATTAATTTTAACCATTGTTTTTATGGATAAAGAGTCTGTTTTTTTTTTATATATATATGCAATCATGCTTTTTATTAAGTACTATATATTATGATTGTGGTGTTTTCATCAAGATTTATTTATCACAATCATAATTTTTACTATATTTTAATTAAATGATGCTTCACAATAACAATTATAAATCATACATAAATCAATGGTACAGATTAGTTGCGAGTTCTAGTACGAGTGTTAAAACAAGTTATATGAGTTTGGCACCACAAATCATGTCTTATAATTGATCATACTTTATTCTTGAGGATATAGATAGATGATACTGAACTATAGGCTTAGGTAGCTGTTCAAGATTCCTACATACTACTATGTATGTATTGGATGTGTTCATATTCGAGATTTTAATTTTAATTGGTGCTATTTGGAAAGCATAGTTTTTTAAAAAAAAAAATACAAAAAAAATCTCTTTCTATGTTAACCATCCAATATACTCCATCCTTTTCAAGATACTCGACCTTTTTTAATTAAAATTGTGAATGTTTTATTAAAAATTAATACATCAATTAACGTGTATCGGCACGTATGTATAGTCAATTGATTCCACATACATTATATTGATATATATTACTCAAAACCGTATTGATGAGAGAGCTAACTAAAATGCAATTATATAATCACATAATTAATAATTGCATCCATAAATAAATTTGCTTTGCGTGAAGATGTATGAATGAAAAGGAGGTTTGAAAGCATATCATCCATGAATTAATCAATTGGTGGGTGATAAGTTAATTAGAAAAGGGAATGAACGGTGTTTTATATGTTCCCAAAACTTTGGCTATTGCCCTTTATTTGTAAACAATGTTTTCCCAAGGCGTAAGTAATAGTATTCACTACCAATTCTCATTGGCTACCACCTTTTCAATTATTATTATTTCTTATTATAATTTTTCCTTTTTTAAAGCTACAAATATATCTTATATATATGTACCCTTACTTAATGAAAATGATGATTTTTAGTTAATCTAATTATATAATTACAAATATTAGAACAAATGTGTTAGCTTCCTTTTTCTAATTATGATTCAAAATAAATCATAATATATGTGGGAATGAGATAAGACTTTATTCAAATAGTATTGTTTTCCATGTAGTAATGCATATATGAAAAGGATGTCCATATAATTATGTGATTATTTTTATTCTTTGATAAGACATTTAATTGGGGTGTTAGCTATAAGATTAATCATAGCTATATTATTAATTCGGAGATTAGCATCACGTACTTGATTTATCCTTAATCATGTGTTAGTTATAAACATTATTCAGTTTCTCCTAATTAATCACGTACGTCGCAATTAAGCACATGACATGACTAACAAGTGATGGCTATTTCTTAATTAGTGACAGTATATATATATATATATATATATATATATATAGATCAATTTATATCGTGAAATATTGATCTTCTAATGATGAGATGAGTGTTGGTATATTGCAACTTTAAGCAAATATAATTATCTTTTTTTATAATTTCAAAATATTGGGAAAATAAATAAATTCGATTGATTTGAATTAAAAATGTGGTTGCATATAAATTTTGTTCAATAAGTCAGAGATTGTTCACGGGAACAAAACTGGTTTCATGCCTTATTAGTTGACTTATATAAAAGTCGTCTTAATTGTATATTTTATTAATTTAATTTGTATTGGAATCATCTTGTTTTGAACTTATAAGGTCAAATATTAATAACTTATTTAACTAACTAATGTCAAACATTTAAGTTAGTAAAACATTACACAAATTAAGGTAGATTTATGATCTAGAACACGTCAATTCTGCGTCTGCAATATTTCAAAACGTAACAACTTGTTTATTTAATTCAAAAGGTTCAAACCTCTGCTTATATTAGTCCACTCGTTTACTTAATTAGTGGAGTGTTCAACACCAAAGAGCTACAACAAATTAGGCTAACATTTAGTATATATACATTATATAAAAGTTCATTTATTTTTACTTTTCTATTAAGATTATTAATTAGAATGTATTTTAATATTTATAGTATATAAAAAAATAAAAAATATTTATTTATTATATGACATTATCGCATCAATAGTGAGCATGTTAATCTGTAACTGCCGCGGAAAGGGGAGCCACTGTAATATATATTAATTAAATATGAATTGAAGATTTTACTAACATTAATATCCAATTCAACATGGACGTGGTAGCTGTAGAGACTTGATTTACAAGGAGGAAAAAGTAATTACAAATTAATTAATAGAGCTAGCTAGATTCAATTAATAAGCTGAGTAACCAGTAACAATAGAGATTACTGTAGTATATAAAATATGTAGCTTAATTTGAAGAAAACATATATATTGGGGTCAAAGATAATATAAATAATAAAGTGAATTTTGGGTGTGTTGAATTTAATTTGGCGAATTGAATGCCAATGATGGTATCATTGGTTACGTTGGATTTGTACACTTTATTCAACCTTATACTATATATTAAGCAATGAGTAATATTTGACTGAAAAGACTAAAATTTCTAGAAAGTTCACTATTTTATTTTGGGGTTTGTTTGTAGTTTTGTTGTTTGGGATAAGGAGGCGTGACAAGAATATATTGTTTTAAATAAGATGATTGTATATTGTTAATGGTGAAATATTTTAAATGCAAGTTGCATGTAATGCTGCATTTCCACACGTTAATGGATTGTTCTAAGACTTTGTATTGTACTCTTCTTAGTTAGTTAACTTCTAGAAACCAAATATATTATTTTCTTAATTTATTGTAATTGGAATCTGTTGAATACAGAAGTACTGAATTACAGAATAAACTGAAGGAGATGTGAGATTACAACGAAATAAACTATATTGAAGAAGACAGAATAAACCACACGAAAACAGTTGAATAGCCGAGTCGAGTCTCCTCTTTCCGCAAGACTGAAACGCCA
Source organism: Leonotis leonurus (assembly GCA_026898415.1). Classification (NCBI taxonomy): domain Eukaryota; kingdom Viridiplantae; phylum Streptophyta; class Magnoliopsida; order Lamiales; family Lamiaceae; genus Leonotis; species Leonotis leonurus. Next base: position 4,195,702 of record JAPKLX010000015.1, read on the forward strand.
AGGTAGTGCTTCCTTTAAACGGCGGCAGTCTCCAAAGATGAAACGCTCCAAAGATGAAACGGCTTCGTCTCGATCAGTAGTAGCACCACAAACTGGTCGGGTTCTGGCGAACTGGACAAGGGAGCTGGACAGAGCTTCGACAGAAGATGAAGGCAAAGTGCAGCAATATGATGAATGCAGAGTGAGTATTTCAGTGTACTGGACTATGCAGATGACAACCCTATATATAGGGCTAGACCACAGGAGGGGGCGTCAGGGAAGTAATGGCCATTAAAAGCCCATCAATGGAGCGGGCCGTTACGGGAGTTACAGCCACATGCCGGGCCACGAGCCGGGCCACGGCCCGCGGCCCGCGGGCGCAGGCGCGGCGCGGCGCGGCGGACGACGGCGGCGGCGCGCGTGTGTACGGGCTTGATCCAATTACTTAACCCACACAGTAATTAAATATATTAAATACCTAATGAATGTTCTTACAACATTCAATGTGAGATTTATTACAATTAAGATTCTTACATTAAGAGTCTTAAACCCATAACTCCTTTTCGTCAAGTGACAAACTTACACAACTATTTCTCACTCACCGGGAATCGGTTTCGAGGAAATAATTATACTACGATCATCTACTCTCAACGTAGATCGATCTCGATTCATTTAATTATTTTAAATTAAATGCCACGTCACTTTATTATAGGGTTAAACCTTGTTGACCACCACAATTCCAACAGTATCATGTTAAGAAGTGAATGTTATAATGCCGACGTGTATGGATTAGAGTATATATTCATAGTCATGAAAAAATGTTGATGCAATAAAAACTCAACCTTATCAATCCTAAAGGAACAAATAAAGGAATCACTGTCTCACAAGGTTCTAAACCCAATATACGTACCACTTAAAATCGGAAAACTGCCGAATAACCTCGTTTTCGTGCTATTTTTAGTACACTCGATTTATTTATCCGACATGGAAAGACGCCGTTGGAAGGAAGTAGCCCTAGTCTCTGTCCAACCGATCATTCCGCTGGCTAATTAAGATCAGATTCGCGACAATGAGCTTATTTAATGTTTAATACCATAAGAAACTAATGGCAAATAATCATATATTTTAAAAATACTAAAAATAATTTCATGAATGGGAAAAATAAAGGTTGCGTTAATGATAAAAAAATATCTGGTTTTTAAAGCCCACTTAGAAAGCCCTATTTAAAAGCCACGTAGAAAGCTTTATTTAAAAGCCCACTTAGAAAGTCCTATTTAAAAGCCCACTTAGAAAGCCCTATTTCAGAGCCCAAAAACAGCCCCAAAACACAAAATCATGGCTAGGGCTTCATAATCATCATCTGAAGTCAAGCACGATACATCTGCAAAACTTATTCTTGAAATTGAAGCTCGGGAAATTGAGAATTCGGCGGGGATGGAAGGTGGAGACGATGGAGTCGAAAATTTTGTGGATTCTAAAGACATGCAGCAGCAGAGCAAAGCCTTCGATAAACTCACTGACCGAGTCGAGGATCGCCAACTCGATTCAACCCGAGTCCAAGAAGTCTGTTTTTTCTAGCTTCAGCATTGGTATTCGTACAATTTAATGGGTCGATTATGATCTTCTGACTTTTATTGCTATATTTTCAAATAATTTTCAGGCCATGGCCTCAATATATGCATCAAAAGAAGCTGACATACAAGCTGCTAGATTGAGGTGTGTTGGTAGCTCCTTTTCCCCATTTCACCAGTCTCATTGCTCCCTTCTTATTTTTTTTTTTATAAAATAATGAGTTCGATTTCTTATATAGGAAATTTGGTGAGCTAAAGTTCATATTTTTCTTGGGGTAAATTTTGTAGTGTGGATCAGTTTTATCTGTTTTGTGTCTAATACTGATCGAAATTCAGCGAGCTTAATCAAATGCTGAGTTTTAAAGATTAGTTTTGGGAGAAGAGTTCCATAAGATTTATAGGTAATAGGGATGGTTTTACTATCACAATTTAAGAAGATTTTACTTACTGTTCACTTAATTATAGTGTGATTCAGCTCTAGTTTTTGGAATCGATTTCAGTTAAGTGGAAATACATCTTGAATACTGTTAATTATTGTTGCTGACATTAAGTATGATTCTTGGTGTGTTGCAAGGGTTTTGGTTATTGAGCTTTCAGAAATTTCCACCACATTGGTGCTATGCTTTTTGCTGACATTAAGTATGATTCTTGGAGTGTTGCAAGGATTTTGATTTGCTATCATGATTGATATTGCTTGAGAAGCTAATATGAATATTATCATGTGTTGTGGAGAAAACTCACTTTAAACTCTTCACATCTCCCAAATTATCATTTTTTATCATCGTTTGGCTTACACTTACCTTATGTTTGCCATGATATGATCATTGATGTGTTGTATACTCGTATTTGATGAACTCAACTAATATGGAAGTCTTATTTTAGTCTTCAAACTGTCTGGATATCAAAGATTTTAGAATGTAGTATAGCAAAACAATAGAATAAAGAACTTAATGTAGAACCCGTGTTTTCCTTTTTTTTTTCTTCTTTTCTTTCACCTTTTGGGGTTGATAAAATTAGCCCTGTAATTGATGGTTTGGTTCTATTAACAGGGAGAAAGAATTAGCAGCTGTTAAGATTAATGCTGGTGATATTGATATCATTGCCAATGAACTCGAGGTTGTTACCCCAAATTCTTATCAAATCCTTATGGAATTCAGTTTATATAGCCTAAACATACCGACTTGGTTTGCTCCAGGTGGACAAAAAGGTAGCTGAAAGAACACTGCGAGAGCATAAAGGCAACGCAGTTGCTGCCATCAGATCCTTGCTCTACTAAAGAATCGATCATTTCCACTTTCTGGTTGCAGAAATGGTAAGATGTGCAAATGTAACTGCAGAAACAGCACAGTTTAGATTGCTTGGATCAGAAACCTTTTACAAACTTTCCTTGTTAAGACACATTTGATGTTGCTGCTGCCCATCATTGTTTGGCACATCTCTTTATGATTGTTTGGCACGTTATATCATATCATATGAGAACAAACATGTCTGAAATTTCAAGTTGTAACGTACAATTCTCCAACTTTATACAGGTATATAGTGAACAGTTCATTCAAAAACTGAATGAGCCAAAAATGAGATTCATGAATCATTCAATCAAGAAAGCATACACATGTGAATCCACTGAATCCATTACAACATACAATCCTTGTTCCAAGGCATGTGTTGGTGGAGCCCTATATGCCTCTTCAAAGGAGCAATTTGCAGCATCGTCAGAATCTGACGACTGCCCGTAAATTGTAATGTTAGAGTATGTGCAGGTGGTAGTAATTTGCATCTGCATCTACCTTTCTTTTCTGCCTGCATCTGCAGCAGCAGCTTTCCCAGCTTGAATTTGAATTGCACATTGCTTAAGCATATCTTTCAGCTTCTCCATTAATTCTTGAAACGAAGGTCGGCTCTGCGGTTCACTGTTTTCAGTAGAATAACGTCGCACATCAGCTCAAAAGTAACAATTACATCACATTTGCAGTAAGATTGGATGAATGCAAACCTGTGCCAGCAGCTTTCTATAAGGGAGGTCCACCGTGGTTCAATATTTGCTGGGATCTCGAGGCGTTGGTTCATGAAACCCACAGCTCCGATTACCTGCCAAATTGGTAAAGAAATCGGTCGTGCATGTCACGGACATATGGAATAACAATCTTTGACTTCTCTCTGCAACTTGCAATCACAACCTTTTCCCACTTGAGGTAGGAGACAACATTTGAAAACTAGTGTGTCCAAGAAAACAAATACCTGCATGGAATTGAGGTTGTCCCAGGGGATCTTGTGCGTGACAAGTTCCCATAGTATCACACCGAAGCTATATACATCCGACCTGCATATCCCGAATAAGAAAGAAACAAGGTTTAGAATCGAAACGATTCACTTCAAAACCAGATTTGATCATTTTGCCAAAACCAGATTTGATCATTTTGCCATACTTCTCATCTGAAGGTTCGTTACGAAGGACTTCAGGAGCCATCCACTGAGGCTGCATTTGCAAAAACAATCAGCCTTTTCAGTCTAAAAGGTTCATGAAGCACAGTGAGATAGTGTCGAAACAAAAAGAAGGTGGTGTCAGCTACATACCGTGCCTTTGCCTGTCTTGGTTGTCAAATAAGTCTCGTGCTTGAGACGCGAAAGACCAAAATCACCAACCTGGTGTAGTGCACAACATACAAGCTTACAAGTAGATGCATAAAACCAAAAAAAGAGAGCGCTAAAATGACAGGAAGCAGACCTTGACAGTCCAGTTCTTATCAACAAGAAGGTTTGAAGACTTCAAGTCGCGGTGAATGATTGGAGGATTGCAATGATGAAGGTAATTCACACCCCGTGCCTGTATACGTGGAAGATTCCGAACATAAAAGGAAAGAAGCGAAAAGAAAACGAGCTAAATGACTAAGCAAAGAGTTATTTAGTGCATTCCAAAGTTTCATCAAATTTGAATGCACTTTGCTACTTACTATATCCAAAGCCATCTGAATGCGCCGCCTTCTCTCCAATTTAGGACTATTCCTCTGCAACAATCGGAACAGACTTCCACTGCATTAAGTGAAATACATCATAAGCTCATACCAGATTACCTTAGAGGACAAAACTACATAGCTAGGGAGGAATGTAAGGATGGTGAGCTAACCGAGGGAGAAACTCTGTAACAATGCATAGACATTGAGGTGAAGTAACTGCACCCATGAATAAGAGAATGTTTGGATGTCGGAGTCTTTTCATCAGCGACACCTTCAAACAAATAAAATGAAGAAAATTCCTTTTAAAATGAGTAGAGACGGTACAGCTTCTGAAACATGAATTATAATTGAGGATTTGAACTCTATACAGCACCAATAGTTCTATAGTCTATAGAAAGTGAAACGAGATACCAGAAGAATGGATAATGAGATACTGAAACTATAAAGCAGGCTGACCTCCTGTCGGAAGGCAAGGATCAGATCATCTGAATATTCCTGTTTGGAGAATACTTTGACAGCGACATCCTGCAAAAGATTGAAGTTCATTCTATTACAGCGAAGACTTGAGACATTTTATCCCTGCATATTATTATACATAAAAAATACAGCATGAAGAAATATTCAGGAGTTCTATGGAAGACCTTGGAGCATGGGTTAGTTTCTTTTCCAAAAGTTTCAAATTGCAAATTTACATTATCATTGGACATGTGACCACTGATCACTAAGACTTTGGATAAACAAGGCAAATGTAATAGCTTGAGACCGAACGACCAGAATATAATGATCATTGGGGGTACATCAAGTGATTAATTTTATTAGGATGCAATGAAGAATAAGATGACAAAATCAGGTTATATCCAATGCTTTTTAAGGTGGTATAAAAAAGAGTTGAAGAACATACTGATCCATACCACAGAGCATGATACACTGTACCACAAGAACCTGCACATTTAATATAACAAAAGTTAGATACGAGAAGTAATGAAAAGATGATAATGAACTTTGACATGATCAAAGTAAAAGTGAGAAACAAATTGTGCAACATGCATAAGTAGAAAAATCTCAATTCTGAAAGTCATATACACTAATTCATCATAAAACAGGTCCCAAGTGGTCTGGTTATAACCAATGTTCTAAAAATCGCTAGGCGCTAGTCGGGCGGTGGAGGGGGGACTAGCGCCTAGGCGGCTAGGCGGGAGCTTAGGCGGGGCCTAGGCGGATTCGTTACACAATGCTTATTTTTACTATTTTTACATATTCTCATGAGATACAAACTATATCAACATATATTTTTCATAATTATATTATCAAATTCATGATAAAAACATAGAATATGATTATTAATAGTCAAATTGCATAAATTTTACAGTCCCCACATAAACTTCATAGCCTACAACAAATTTTTTATAACTTTCAACATAATATTCATATGTATTGAAATATATGTAATCTAATTTAGCCCAAAATCATGTATAGAACAGTCTAATTGACATAAGTATCGATTAGTTCACACCTATAGACTAATTAAGCTTTAATACGACCGATAGCTAGGGCACCGCTTAGCGCCTAGGCGGATTTAGCATTAGTCGGGCGGCGGAGTGCCGCCTAGCGCCTAGGCGAGGACTAGGCGGGGCTAGTCGGGGATTTTTAGAACACTGGTTATAACACAACATGTAGCAGCAAATGCAGCTCAGATACCATCTGTTTCTTATAAGTAATATAAGTAGGCCGTCCCTAAGAAAACTATAGACATGTTTGCCCGAGCTTTATCCAACATGATTCTCCCTAATTTAAAGATCCAACAGAAACAAGAAAAAGAGAGAGAGAGAGAGATGTTCCAAAGCTCCAAAATAACCATCCATATAATTAATTGAATACACTAACCTTGTCCTATTTGTTCTCCAATAGTCAAGTCCTCCCATAATATTTCATAGTCCAAGCAGTCAGTATCCATATCAATTTTATTAAGAGCACTACTGGTGGTACTTCCACAGCTGCTAGCACTGCTTGTGCTGTTAACATTAACAGAAGAAGACCAAGAACCAGGAGCCTCATTATTAGCCGCATGGCTGGTTTCAGTAACCTGGTTTTCTGATTTTAATGTGCCAGAAGCACTCTTTTGACGCCCTAGCTCATGCTCCTGGTCATTCTCCCATAAGCAGCCAAATTGTCCAGACTTTGGTTCTGACCCATCCCTTTCATTTCCTTTCCATGGCCATGTTAAACCTTTCTTGGCAATCCAAGCCTCTGCCTTGGAGCTAATAATTCTAGAGATACCAGGTTTCCCTTCACTCTCGTCACCAGATTCTCTAGATGGTTTACCTGGGGAATTTTCGTCATGGCTAGCACCAGAGAACATCCCAAACGGAGAAGGATGTACATCTCCTCTAGGCGTACTAGCTCCACTTGAAGCTGCATCTTCGCGATTCTCAGACATTGCCATATCTGGGACACCATGCTCAGAGTGATGACTATCACCACTACCACCTTCACGATCTGAGTGCTCTGCAGGCCTCATTTTCGATTTAACCTTGTTGCTTACTTTAGATGCCTACATGGATTTTGAAATAAGTTAGCACATGCTACACAAGACAATCACACATTTTGAGCATATAAAATACACACCAAGTTCGATATTTTTGAAGCAATTGCTACTTGTAGAGGCTGCTGCTGGTCAAGTCCGAATTTGCCTGAAATGATTCTAGGCCTGCTAAAACTTGAACCAGGTCCTATATCATTCAGATCTGAATTTACTGCATGTGCTTCTACAAAGGGTCTAGAATCACTTGATACACATATAACTCCAACTAAAGTGCCATCATCATCATAGAAAGGTGTGTTAGTTGCCACAGCTAAAAACCTATCTCCTCTCTTGTTTCTAACTGGAATCTGTCCAGTCCAATTTTCACCAGCTGCCACACGACGCACAATGTTACTCGCCACAGCGCTGTCTTGAGGATCCGTTAGCAGCTCAATCGCACTCTTCCCTAGAACCTCTGCAGCTTTGTATCCATAAAGAATCTCGGCACTTCTATTCCTATATCAAATAAACACAATTTTATTGTCCACGGAAAATAAAATGGAAGATGCAGTATAAAAATAAACGTCACTTGCAGTATGGATTGATCGTTTCAATTCAAGTATTTATAACATCATAAAGCTCTAAGCATTTTATACCAATAATAGATTTTAACAAAGCCATTAATTGCAAAAGCACTGAGAATTCAGATAATGTGCAAATTAGGAAAGTAGTTTGAGTTTAGTTGAGGTGAACTAATTAACTAACCAGTAGATTATCCGATAATTGAGATCAAATATATGAACAGACTGCCCCATTGACTGCAATATATTGAGATACTGCTTATCCGTGAGCTTGACGGCGGCAGGTCCATGTGCTCCTCCGCCGCCACGGCCGCCGCCGCCAGTCCACGAGTTCGTACTATGACTCTCCCTCTGCAGCGGAGATGCATGCCGGAATGTGGCGGAGCCCTTTTTCCACGCCGCCGCCGCATTACCATCTCCTCCCCCGGTCCTCCACCGCGGCACTCGCTGCGGCGAAATGGAGTGGGACCTCTGCCTCTGCCGACGATCAGCCGCCATGATTTCAGCTGTGGAAGTGGAAGAAGTCATAAGCTTAGACATCTCCTGCTTCAAGTGAGCATGACCTAATTCTAAATCCTGAATTTTCTTCAGCAACGCCTCAGCTGGTGCCGCCGCCACCTCCGCCGCCTTCGAAGATGACGCAACTGCTGCCGATTGTTCGGTACTATGCTCCATAATTCTAGGTACTCTTGAAAAAAATTCAGAACTTGAGAAAATCCTAAAATATTCGGGTGTTCTCGCAGTACTAAAAATCTTTCGAAGCCCTATACATATATCCACACAGATTTCAACTCAAAATCCCTTGAGAAGCCTTCAAATATCCAATCTTGAAAGTTGAAAATACAAAAACTTGAGCTAAAAACGAAACAAAATAAGATACCTCAGCACCCTTATCCTTCCCTTCTCCCTACCTCTGCCTATATCCAAAGAACGGATCTACGACTAAGAAAGATTACCAATGTCTGCCCTTATTCACAAATATTATTCTCTTCCCCTCATTGCAGCACTAGTTTCTCCTCATCCGAATAATGCGCAATTAAAACGAACAAAAACAATAATCTCTTAGAGAGTTCCAGAACTACAGTTGGCTTCTTTTCAGATTTATTCTCATCATCACCGTCTCCTCTCCTCCTAGCTGCTCTTCTCTCTCTCTCTCTCTCTCTCAAGACTCTTTGCTTTCTGTGAGCTCTAAGCTTTAGGGGCGGTTTTTGGTTTTAGTTACTACATTATAATATTTGTACAGATTTGACCCCCAAATTTTAGTCCCTTTCTCGATATTGGCGCGTGCAATACACTAACTATGATCTAGCCAATTGAACTTCGAATAAGCCATTGGACGGTTTGGAATAACGGCGCGTGGAGATCACGGTAGCCTCTGAGCGTGAGGTCTCATTTTTCTTCTTCAGCTATTTTTTTCTATTTATTTATAATTAGTAACAAGTAGCTCCAATCAATTTTATTTTTTTAAATGCTACTCCTATCGATTATTGAATTTTAAATTTTATTTATATTTAGGTGTGAGGTTTTGTTTCATATTGTTTTTTCATTTTTTCACAAAACCATCCTCCCATTTTATAGTAGTTCAAATGGATAAGTATTTAATTATGATTTATGAACGTCATAATAATTACACTCTCCCCTAGGCATTGCAAAATTACCCGCGGGCATCCGACCCTAATAGGACGGGTATGGGTAAATAATTTTAGAATCGGGATGGGTATGAGTTTTAAAGTTTATACCCGTTTTGTATTCGGGTCGAGTACGGGTGTATAGATACCCGCTCCGAACCCGTCCCGATAATATTCTTCACTTATATTTTATTATAATCACACTTTAAAAGTTTAACTAACATAGTAGAAATTTTGTATTAATTACGTTTGAAAATTATGATCTATTATATGTGGTGAATTTGTAGTATACTAATATATATTTTAAGCTTTGTAGAAGTTTTAGGTTTGATCTAATATTTTTTAATATGCTTGTATATATGAAAATTTTATTGTTTAATGGGTACCCGATTGGGAATTCCTCCCTCGCCGGGTAATACCCGGCCCGATCCTGCCCCAATTTAAATGGGTAACGGGGCGGGTACGGGTATGAAATCATGAAACGGGTATGGGTACGGAAAAGCAAAATCCGCCCCGAACCCGTTCCGTTGCCATCCCTACTCTCCCCGTATTCATATCTTATTTTAATCAAAATTATAAGAACTTTTTAATCAAAATAAAATATAAATAACAGGATAGAGTCGTATCTGCTATTTTATAGTTTGCAAATTGTTTAACTACTTTTAATATTTTGAATAACTATTTTGTATGTTCAAAAGAATTATGCAAATTATAAAAAAGATTATATGAAAACTTAAAATTAATTAATGTTCATATTTATTTTTTAACAACGAATTAGTGCTGAAATGTTTTAATGGGTGGACTCAAATTGTTGAATTGAAAAATATGAATCTTTAGGAAAAGAAGTCCATATATTAGAACATATATAAAAGGGAAAGAAAGTAAGTAAGAAAGCATATGATTGGAAGGAGGGAGTAATTGTAATAATTTTAGAACTCTCAATTTTGTATGTATTTATTTATTATTTCCTTCCTTAATATTAGTATATGTGTTATTTTGAGTGACTTCAGCCAACCTAATTAATGGCCTAATAATATATAGCAAATATTTTTGTCCATTTATAACAGTTACGACACGAAAATAGCTGCACCAAATTACTCATTACATACACCCTTGGATGACTAACTATATTGTGTCTTCCTTTTATATTTGTTTCTTTATTTTATTGTATGGCCTAGATTGGTCATACAATATAAAAAAAACTATATCCTAATAACTAAATTCCAAATTAAAATATAATATTTTTTTAATAAATAAATTATCATTTTGATGGTATGACCAAATAGATCTAATGTTATTTTATGTATTTATGATTTGGAAGATGTGTCTGTGCATCATGTGTTTTTTAGCAGCTTCATAGTTTAATGTATTATATGGCCTTCAATATATAGTTTGTTATAATGATTTTAAACTATAGTAACTTCAATATGTTTGTTAATGGATGGTTGAACTTGAAGTAGTCATTTCAATAACTTGCAAGTTTTAAATAATATTGACAGATGATAAATGATACAAGTTGCTTGGTTGAAAAACAAGGCGTGCATTTCAACAATTATTATGTATATATGTTTGGATTTGGTGTGTGTATATTTATTATAATGTGTGTGTGTGAAACTGCAATTACATCATCATATGTTGGCCTTTGCCCTTTTCCTTTAGTCCCCAAATGCATCTTTATATATATTAAGATTAAGATTGCCTTGTTTGCAATTATCATAAAAGACAAATCAAAGGACATTAATTTTACCTAAGTGAGTATTATTCTTCTAATGAGTCTATTTTAATGGAACAGATGGAATATTATTTATGTATAAATATGAAATGGGTTGTGGTTTCTGTTTCCAGAAGTGAGTTGACATTTGAATTAAAGATAAGTCTTAAGGTGATTGATAGTTTAGGTTTGGTCAAATTAGTGAGGTTAGGTATAGCATGTCACCTACAACTCATTGCACCACACATTTTAGTTTAATAGGAAGAAGAGAAAAATCAAAATCAAAATAAATGATGTGGTAGGTCTCAAAACTTCAAATAATTCTGCTTTCATCTTATCTTCACTTTAACTCTATATATATATATATATATAGATAGATAGATAGAAAGAAAAGAGTAGGTAGAGAATTAAATTATTCCATCATGCAAACTTGAGATTATTAAAATATATTAAGAATTAAAATATAATAGGAGAAACTATATTAAGAAGCATACAATACAATGGTTACTAGAAAGAAATCTCAAATGCATCTATTAATCTTGTTAAAATATTACATTCATCAATCTGCGGTTTAGCAGAATAAGTAGAAGGATCACTAAAAACTGAACAACAAACCTCTGTCCCGATCCCGATCTCGATAAGATTTTGATCACTTGGTGTAGAGAACATCTTCCCATGGGTGGCGGTAGAGCGGCTGCTTCAGCCTCTTCTGGTCAAATGTGTGCCTGAACTCAGAAAACGAATGGATTGTGAATACGATACTCGATAGAGATGGATAGTTGATGGAACTTTTTGACACCTCTAGGAATAAGTAGATAAGGATGGAGATTGAACTGACCCGATGAGACCGATGGAACGAGCCAGCACAAAGAGGCCGTTGAGGTAGCCAATGCCAACAATCTCGTCGATTTCTTGGTTGGTGAACATGCCGCTGCCTGCAAGGAGGTCCAAGAATAGGGAGCCAATGGCACCATCGACGTTGAGGACTAGATTGTTTGCTTTCGAGAGAGTGTAGGTCTCAACTTCAACCGCGTACTCCATGTACTTCACGGACGGGAAGTTGGACCGTGCAAACCGTTGTAGCAACTCTACTCTCTTGTCTCTGTTGTCTCCCCTCTTGATCCTTTGCAATCACAAAGGAAACAAACCAAATAACATAACCTCAGTAACTATAAGCTAGCTACTACATATGTATGTATGTATCTACCTGTGTCCGATACCAGGAACGCGAATGCCCTTCTTTTTCATGCTTTCCACAAATTCATACGGTGTGAGACCCTGAAAGGAAACAGAAACTGTTGTCTTTTATTTTCTCAACTCATCAAGCATTGATCATGATATGATGATCTCTTGTACCTTTTCATAAGCATCCTTCAAGTATCGAGCAGCATCATCGATAGCACCACCAAATCGCGGGCCAATTGTCAATAAACCTATTGTCAAGACATGTCACGTGACACGAAAAACCTCAAACATCACATTCTCTTACAGTCGAGGAATAGAGCTGCTCACGACACACAAAATAGAGACGTACCCGAAACAAGACTAGAAACCAAGTCTTTTCCTGCCCTAGCAGTGACAATGGTATTGTGAGCACCAGAGACGCAAGGACCATGGTCGGAGCATAACATGACGCAAATTTAGCAAAACCAACACCAAATACTGAATATACAGGAGAGGGAGAGTGAGAGAGAGAATAAGAACATATAACACATAATGACTAATCACCTCAATAAAGCGTGTGCAGTAACGTGGTAGGCTTCGTTTGAACCACAACAAAGAAATGACATCACCAGCACCTAATCCTAGTTCAACAATGGAAGACATGGGGACACTGGCATACGTTGGCTCTTCACCTGCCATTCAGAAAAAGTCGAGTCTTCAGTTATAATTCCCATGGAACATTATATGGCATCAACAAATGAAGAAAAACAAGTCGAGTAATACCCCTATCATCGGAGATTGTGGAAATGATATGCGTAGGAGCACGGACTTTTCCACTCTTGATTGCTATGCTGAGATCTTCTGGTATCTGAGGGGGTGTAACCTCCTTGATTGGTGTGATCTTGCCATCCTCAGCCTAATATTCATATACTATTAATTTTCAGCAACAGCCGATAGCCTGATGATGAAAAATATAGCAGCAGCCAAATAAACTAACACTTACCAATTTGTCGAATGTTTCCTTAATTGCACCTTCAAACGCCTCATATGATGTGGGGACAGCTGCACCAGCTTCTCTCAAGGCTTGGTTCTTGGCCTGTGCAGACTCCATCTCACCACCGCTCTTAGCCCCCTATAGAGTCGAACAAGAGTTTATGTAAAACAAGTCCAAGAGACTCTATATATGTCTCAGCATAAATGATCTTAAGATATTTACTTACTGCATGACCGAATTGTACTTCTGACTTGAACAACCTAGCACACGTTCCGCTAACCCAGGCAACCACAGGCTTGTTGATTTTCCCATGTTTGAGGGCCTCAACTAAGGAATATTCGTCACGCCCACCAAGTTCTCCAAGCACAACGATCATTTTAACCTGTTTATATGGATGAGAGCAAGATAATTGATCACCCCATTGTTGGAGCAAAGCAGAACAAGTCAGCAAAGGAGAGAAAAATGTTTTACTTGAGGAATATTGTTAAAGCGCAGGACATGATCAGATAGTGTTGATCCCGGGAATACATCTCCCCCGATTGCAATGCCTATGTAATTCAAGATTAACATTATGATAGCTCAAAACACGGGAGGGGTCAAGACGAAAAGACATTATAACTGAAACTACATATGGTCATCCTGTTTACCTTCATAGATCCCATCTGTCACCCTAGCAATAGTGTTGTATAATTCATTTGACATACCGCCCTGTAATAGAGTAGAGTTTTCAGATTACAACATATGTCGGAGAACAACAAAAATTTGGCTGATGTAAGAATGATTAGATGGGTGGTTTAAAAGAAGTATAACAAAAGGATTTTAAGATGCTTCCAAGCAGAGAAGCAAATCCAAATGAACAAACATAAAGCAAGCTCGAAGTTAGAAATGATCACGCACAGATTTGGAGACAAAGCCTACTGATCCAGGCCTGCATAACTTGCACTGAATTATGTTATCGATCGTTCCAGCTGTGTCACCTATCTTAAAAGCTCCAGCTTGAATACCTCCAACAGTAGCAGGGCCAATAACAACCTGAAATGTGATCTTATAATGTTAAAGATCCCATGCCTAGTAAAACTTTTCTTTTAAATGATAAAATCACAAACATCGAATAACATTAGATACCTTATGGTTGGCCTTAGCGAATGCGATTAATTGCTTGGTGTCTGACTCAGGGACACCTTCAGCTATAATAGCCACAACTCTAATGGTTGGCTGCTTCAGAGCTGCCATAGATGACGCAGCAGCACTGCGGTGAAAAAAAATCAGTACTGACCAATTGTACAAGAACCAGGAAAGAGGGATTCGAAGATTTTCTTAATCAAGAAGGCCAACCTTCTATATGATGCAAAGTTGATGAAAACATCAGCTGTAGGATGTGCAGCACAAGCAGCTTCAATGCTGTATCATCACGAAAGGAACAACGAAATATCAGTGGGATACTATAAACACCTCATTTGGGCAACAACTAGATTGTTGGTTTGAGAGTTTCAACACTCCCTCTTTGTTCAACAATGCTTTGCTACTTAAAACTTCTACATGGAGTAGAAATTGACTCTTACAAGGCTTAAACAGATTTACACAAGTATTAAGTTTGTTTTTTCTTTTGAATTCAATAGAACGGATTTAACAAAATGCACAGTAGAGCCAACAAATTTCATGTGTTCATAAAGTCTTTTTAAGTCAGATTGCATCAAAAAACAAGGAAAAAAGAACGCACGCAGAGTGAACTGGAATGGCGATTTCCTCCTGACCGAAGAAAAGCTTCTGGAATCCCTCAGAACCAGGATTAATAATTCCGGCAACAGAAGGAGTTTCTCTCCCTGATCAAACAAAAAAAATAAGTCAGTAACTAGGAATCTTCTAAAACAATTGTAAGAGAAAACATGAGAGCAGATCTGTCACTAGAACATACCACATAGGAAATCAAAATCAAGCATCCGCTGAATCGGCAGCTGCTTGTAATTGTAAAACAATGCTTGAGTGGTTTTAGAGAAAAGTTGTCCGGTTGCCATGGTGACTTCAGAAGGACCCCTGTTTACAAACACGTATTACAAAACTCGAGGGACATTTTCGAAACAAAAATGATGAACATCAAGTTCTTACTTCTAATAAATCAATCAGGTTTTCATCCTTGATAATACAAATCCCATATATTTTGCTTGAGATGTAACTATATACTACAAAATTTAAAACAAATAACTGAAAATGCAATCAAGAAAATATATTTATGCATCAGAGAGTGAATTGACATGCAAGTTTAGTTGGTGCTAAGCTCGACTAGACATATGGGAAGACGTTTCATTGAAAGATCTGCAACTAATCTCCAAAAAGAAAGGAGTTCTCTTATACATCGATCCCTATAAATCATAAAGACAGAGACAATTTTCGACCAAATTTTCACCTAACACCTTGATCATCCTTTTAAGTAGCAAGGACGAAATTTAAGCTGAAATATAGCTATCTTCGCTCACTCTCCCTCGTTCCAAAATCTATAAACTTAAGCAATCAATTGCAATGCAACTGCAAGAATCACACCAAGAATGTACCAAACATCAGATCATACCGCATAAACCAAAAACCCACCAAACATGCACGTAGAAAAAGAAAATGCAAAAAGCTCTGCTTTTTCCAAAGTGGTTGAGATTTAAAACTGAACCCACTTGAGCAAACAACAAATCAACGAACGATGCTACCTCGTAAACATCGAAAATAAAATGTCATAAAAATGGGCAGAGATCTAACCCCTCTAAATTCTCCAAACCCGACGCTAATAGGAATCACAGAACCGCCACCGAAATGACAGTAAAACAGATCAAATAATCGACAATTACATATGATATAGCACGCAGTGGAGTGTGTCAGTTAAATGCACCTGCCCCTTTTGCATATAGGAATGGGCAGCACGAAAATTGCGTGCCTAATGAGAAAAGGAGGGAATACATAACACAGCAGAAAAGAGTGGTGACTGGTGAGGTGGCAATGTAACAGTCAGCTCGCAGTAGAGGTGATATATTAAGGTTGGAGTGTACACATTCACAGACACGCACACACATATATATAAGCATATGATATAGCACGCAGTGGAGTGTGTCAGTGGGTGATTTGTTAGCAGTCGAAGTTTTAACGAAGAAGAAAAGATTGAAAGAGATGGAGCTGATGCAGTGGTGGGTTTCACTTCCTATTACTATTACTCTATTACTGCTACTGTTCTGTGTTTGATTCTGACAGTTTGAAAAATGAATGTTAAAAGTGAGATTTAGATAAATAAAATCAATAAAAATCAAATTTTAGTTACAAATTTAAAAGAGATGATTTTTTAATTCAGTAAGATTACGTAAGAGATATCATACAACAACCCCCCACATCCCCACTAGAATCTAGAAAGCTTTGTGCAATATAACACGTGCTAAATTTCATTATTTCAAGAAAACCACATATTGTCATCAAAATTTACCTCAATAAACCACAGAACTGCCAATATCTGAATCATCCTTACTTTCAGTTTCATGGAGATACATTCTCTTGTCTCTCTCGGTATCATACGTCCACTCCAGTTTCTGCAAAACGTTTCGATCTTTCCACTTCCCAACGACTGATACCGCCTCCGTCTTGGCCTTTCCGATCATGATCTCCTGCCATGAGAAAGAGGCATCAGCAGTCCTCTTGAGAACTCCATCACTGATATCACCAACAACCACCGTTTTCAAGCACCTTTGTCTTGCCTCTTTCAAGACCTCCATGAAATCTGAATAATCCGACACAAGAACCAGACATTCGACCATTCTCCAGTCCATCATATCCACCAATCGATTCCTCAACTCCACATTTGCAGCCTGCGGCTTGTCTGAAACCGTCTTGACCCATAACCCGGCTCGTTTCAACTCATCCCCCAAGCAATAACCAACTTTAGGGGTCAATATGTCTGGCTGCATTCCTATACTTCTCCATCTTCATAGCATACTTAGCCACCAAATTCAACCTCCTCTGCCTCCTTGCGGACCCAATCTGATTCAACCATTTAATCTGCTCGCGCTCATGAATTTGCCTAAAATGGTCAAGAAACCTCTCATTATTGTAGAATCTCCTCCCACAAACTTGGCATTCATATGGTTGTAACGGCATCAAGATTCCCTTGTTTTCCAACTGATTCAGTGATTTCCTCTCTTTTCTATGTACCCTAATTGCAGGAGGAACATAGTTAAACGTGTGCTGGTTAGCATAAGCGATCATGTACTTAACAAAGCCAAATTGTTGGGCAGCTTTCTTGATTTTCATTGCTGCATTGTAGGGAGAAAATGCTTTGGGTGGCTTGTTATCCAAATCCCAAAATATCGCAATGTTTCTATCTGCATTCTTCAGCTCCAAACATTGTGGAGTTTCTGAATCATCGTTCTGAATTGAAATTGAGGTAAAATTACTCCATCCACACACTGAATAAGATGGTGTGCTAAAGCTCGAATATTGTTGTACAAATGTAATTTCTTGAAGAAGCTCGGGAATACGGTCGAATTCATGGCTCTGTTCACCGCTGCGCATGAGACAAGAGCTACGAGAGAGAGAGAGTTTGAGAGTTGTAATTGTAAGATTTCAAGCCTAAGCATTCCAAATGGCCAATTTAAAGTAGATTATTTATAAGTAAATCTTAAACAAACAAATAAGCCAGGTAAAAAGTGTCCATGGTTAGAGATTAGACTAGAGTGTGCTGTCTGTTTGTAATCATTTCTTTGTTTTGCATTCTATTTAATCTTTGCTGTGTTTATTTCTTAGAGAAGCTTGTCTTCAACCTCTGTTGTACTGTTATTATGCTTGTGGATGATCTTAATAATGCAAGCAACATAAATCTAGGCCATGCTAGTTTATCGAATGAAATCTTTTACTTCACAGTTGTAGAATCTAGCATTGATGGTGCCTATTTTTCTGGAAAACGAGCAGTGATGATTTTATTTTATGGTGCTTCTTTTTTGTGGGGGATGAAAATGAAATCCTCTAGTCCACATTGGTCATCCATAAGAAAAAAAGACAAATATGTGATTATGATCCTGTTTTCACTCACAATTCACAACTCCTTGTCTCAACTATCAATGGTGATGGTGGGTGATCAATCAAACCCAAACACAGGCTTCTTATTATACAACTCCAAGTAAGTCCCAAACCTAGAACAATTGCTAATCTTCATCAACAACAGCAATGGAGTCTCACGGCAGTTTAAGGCTGCTTCTAGTCTTCTTCTGCCTAGCCTTCTCCGTCGACGGAGCAAGACTACTACTTGCTGACGACGTTTCTCCATCCCTAGACCTCACTCGACTCGCCCTTGAGATCATCCCCGCGCGAGACCCCAAATCCCAATGCATCACCACGAGTCTCCCCGGTCGTCCCTTCCCCAAAATCTACTGCATCGTCCCCCAAACCAACTTTCTCTGGATGGATCGCCATTGCCATTCCCACCAGAAGATTTATCTTTTGAAGGCATTGAAGAGGTGGTTGTCGCCGACTCGCCTGCTCAATCCGCTGTCATTAATGAAGCGGCCGAATTGATAGCGAACGATGCTGTGAATGAAGCCTTTAGTTATATTCGTCGCAGAGCTCCACGTGCCATTGTCGCCTGCTATGTCTATTTCAGTGCCGCCTTCTGCAGCAGTAGCCAATGCATTACCACCAATATCGTTTGGTGAAAAAATAAAATAAAGTACTAAGTAAAAATAAAAAGGGTGTCATACTATCGCCACCACACCAGCGAGACCGATAACAATTAACAAAAATACTTCACTGAGTCGGACGATAACAATTAACAGATCACCGAATCGTGCATAGAATAAAAATGAGATTTTAATTTAATAAGTTATACATGTTTCACGCACACATATACGATATATATATATATATTTATATACATATAAACTCACACAAACACTGAATATATATATTTATATATATAAGAAACACACGCTGCACTCACACATATACACTTATATAAATATATACATGCGCATGCTAATATATATAAGAACACACAGTATATATATTATATAATATTATAATATACACAATTCACATGCACGCACACATACTTATATATGCATACTCATATTCAATCACACATCATACCACACGTATATGTATAAATATAATTATAATAAAAATAATTAAATTAGAATGGAAAGGAACGGTTGATGTGGGAGAAAAAAATAAAAGTTTTGTGGAATTATATATAGAAAAAGTTGATACCTAAGGTTAGAGTTTTATCATAATAAAATAATATATAAATTATATTAAAAAAAATCCTTAGAAACTGAAACTAACTTTGACTAAAAGATAGAGCTAAAATTATATTACAATAAAATAGTACTCTTCCCACTAATATAATATAACCTCTAATTAAAAGATGTATTTTCAAATTACGAATTCAAAATTCAAAATATTAAATATATATATATATATATATATATTTAAAATTTTGGGTCTCTACAATAGCTTTGAACGAAGCAGAAAGATGGCGGCGGAACTCGACGTCAATGCTGATATTGCAGCTGCTCTTGATTCAATCGGCGACAAATCACAAAACGTTAAAAACATTTATAGGTAGTTAATTCTGCACACCTGTTGTTCATTGCTGATATTTTTTTTCCAGGCAAGAAGTTGAACCACAATTTACTTTATACAAGTCATAGAAATATACAAACTCATAAACAAGTCTCTTAGTCTTACTATTTTCAAATCGAAATCACATTAACGACGGTAATCCTTTATTTCTATACACAATCCACAGTTCTATGAAAATGCATATACGGCTCGTATCGATACTCAAGAAAAGGCCGATAGAGTTCCCAAATTACAGATTATCTATCTCCATTTGCCATGAGCTTAAAATGGTTTCCCCTTCCTCTAGTTGAGAACCAACTATATCTAGTAGGAAGTACGTTGAAATCATATTTACCGGCATATCTACGACTCGTTCAAAAAGACAGCACCATGCCCATCAGCTTTCATGAACTTCTTCAACAAAAGAACTAGTATCGCTATGGTAAGCCCGAAAGCTGCCCATGTAAGTAGGCGATCATCTGCCTGCTTGGCAACCCTAGGTTCTGGCTTCTGCAGCAGCTGCTGGTTGTGCGCACGCACTGCAGGGACCGAGTGTGATGCCTCAGCAACATGCTCATTTGAAGGAGTTGTATTAGGGTCTTGAATTATCTCATCCACTTCAGCTGGATGAGGTTCGGTTTCTGTAGCATCCTCAATATTTTGCTCGGGAGACAGCTGATCTGCACTCTCTTCATTGCCAGTCTGGACTACAGTGTCTTGGATGCCTTGTGGCAATGGCGATGCTTTGCTAAGCATGTATTCATGAATCTAAGAAACCAGCTCATCAGCTTAAGATGACAAATGATATGAACAATTGAAAAAAGAGTCAAGCCAGAGCGCAGAATGTAACAAACCTCATCAATCACCTTCTGGCGCTCAGCAGATTCAACTTTTGGTGCTGCATCACGAGATTTGATTGCAAGAACTCGTCTCTCCTCTTTTGTGTAATCTAATGACCCTAATGCACCATTCGGGCTAGTGGGCATAAATGCAATCATTGCCACCAAAGCAGTTCGAACTGCAAAATCATCCCACAGAAATTGTCATGATCTATATTGTACATCATCGAAGCAAAAGTCCATTTTGTTAACCTCATCAGATATCATCTCAAGTGTTTTTCCTTCAATAGGAACTGCATAAATTTCTACTTTTACCCTATACGAGATGAAAATTTACCACTCCAAGATGGTTGCCAGTGTTCAGGATGATGATTTGAAATGCTCAAGCATATCTTGGTTTGGGTTTCAAAACGACCATTAGGCTGTAAGGTAAAATATAAACATATCAGAGATCAGTCACAACAAAACTAGTAACCGAATACAATTTTGATACCGAGAGTGATTAAGTTAAGATAATCGTCACCGTGAGCAGCATAAATGAAGGTGGCTTGAAAGGATAGTCAGTAGGTAACTGAATCCTTCCATGATATATTCCTCCCTCAAACTCCGAATCTCTCGGACCCCTGATCGCAAACTGCCATTCAAAAATATCCTCCTGCAACAACCAATCATCAATAAATCAATTTAAACTTAGACACAGAAACAGAATATGGCAATATACACTTGACCAACCAGGCGTGGTAGAACACACGATTCCTAAATATTGAGAGGATATATACTTTATAATTATTAGAACAGTCAAAGATAAAGAGGAAAAACACAACAAAAATCAACTTCTTAACGAGAGACAATATAAATCAGCTGTGCAAGCTAAAGCTTTTACAAAATGACTGAGCTCTCAGTTGAAGATTCAAAACTACTAGAACAAAAAAAATACGCAATCGATGCGAAATAAAACAGAAAAAACATCAAGTCAATCCGAAAGCCAATAAATGAACAAATATATAAAGGCCTAATTTTTCCCTACAATGAACTCTTTGCAACATTCAAACCTCAAGTTAAATCCATAAAAAGGATCAACAACATCTAACACACTAACCAGAAAAAAAAAAGAAATATGAAATCAAAATCATGTCGGATCCGGCTGATCTGATAGATAAACAAACAATCCACACAAATAAGGACAAAATTTCACAAATCTGAAATCAAACAGTCAAAATTCCAAGTAAACCTCGAGCGGCAGGCTCATAAAATCATCGGAAGGGTTGGATTGCATCTCTTTGACTTCCTGCAGAATCCTCTTCACCGCCGGATTGTTCCGATTGTACTTATCCCCCGACATTTTCTTACCACCTCGATTGGATTTCACGGCCCAAAATTTCTCACCGACGGCAAAATTCTACAAATAGATGAAAGATTCAACCTTTGTTTCAATTTGATAGATAAGAGAGAGAAAGACTGAGAGAGGCGGGGGACACGTCACCCATTGGTAAATTTGTTTACGTGTCATAATCTCATAGGCTCAATTATTATACAGTTTGTATACTAAAGACGCGTTTTCAAGAAAAGAAGCAAAACCACGCTTTTTGCAGCCTTTTTTTTCCCTCTGTTTTGGTGGGAGTTATTTGGGTCTCAGTTAAGAATTAGAAAGATTTTTCTTGTAGAAGAAATGGAAGCTGGCCTAAGCTAAGCATTAGTGAATGTTGTTCTGAGTTTAATGCAGTTGTAAGGTTCAGACACGAGCATCAAGTTTCAACAGCTACTGTCTCTTGTTTTGGAGTCCATTATTGGTTTAGTGTGAATCCAAAATTTCTTCGTGATGACAAACAAGAAAGGTTACTTTTTGGTTCATGCTTTCGATGTTTTCTGTGTGCATCTCTGGATTTTCATGTTTAAACTGATTATCACTTGCACAGTGAAGAATTGCAGCTAGACTTCTTCCTTTATCTGTGAGTTGAGATGCAAGAATTTGTACATTCAAGACTCGACTCAGCCAAAACCGAAACCGAAACCAAGAATGGAGATAGGGGTGGCAATTAAATGTAGAGAAGGCAATATTAACACAAAGAAACACAAAACTCCATGCATGGTTTCTCATCATGCAGAATCCTCAAAGGAAGCAACTTCATCTCCATTTGCATTACTGCATAAGTACCAAAGCCAAGTAAAGCGTTTCGACCCCCGCAACATCATCTGCCCGGCCACCTCGCCTCATGGCCGTGGCCATGGCCAACACCTCTATGCTGAAACCATAGTTATGCTAGCCAAAATGAGGCTACTGGTTCAAGATTCTGATGAGTCTGAATTCACTTCTCCCTATTCTGATCTTCTATATGAGAATCTAAAACTTATCAAGCTCGTTTCTTCTCTCCTCGAAGCTGCTGATCAGATCTCTCGGCGACATTTTGATTGTGCAGAAGATTTGTTAAGGAATTGCATTCTGATCATCTCTTCTTCTGATGACAATCCTGCAGAGAGGGCTGTGAAGTTCTTTGCTGAGGCGTTGCTTGAGAGAGTGGACGGCGAAAGAGGAAAGATTGATCTTGAGAGGAAGACATTTGATCTCGAGGAATGTCTTCTCAACTACCAATCTGTGATCCTAGCTTGTGAAGAGAAACTCCCATCAACTCAAATAGCTCAATTCACTGCAATTCAAGCCATTTTGGACTCAATTGGCTCTGCCAAAACCATTCATTTGATTGATTTTGGTGTCAAAACTGGCTTGCATTGGTCTATCATGATCCAGAGCCTTGCTAGTCAAGGACACAGCCCTCCTCAACGCCTCAAGATCACTGCTATCGGATCATCGAAAGATAGGCTTGAAGAAACTGGTAAGAGGCTAAAATCTTTTGCTCAGTCCATGAAACTGCCCTTTTTGTTCAGATCAGTTGTAGCAGCAGTTAAGGATCTTGTTGATGAGCAGCTTCTCGAGACAGAGGTCGATGAGGCCGTGGTGGTCTACTCGGGTCTGCACCTATGGTCTAAGCTAGCAGGTCCTAACAAGATAGCATCATTCTTGAGATTTGTCAAGAAACTCAACCCATGTGTGATGGTTGTGAATGCGGTTGAAGCAGATACTAATACTTCAATCTTCATAGACCGTTTGTATGGCGCTCTCCCTTTCGCTATCGCCACATTTGAGTGCCTCGACACTTGCCTGAGAGGCGAGGCCGGGTGCAGGAACATAGTCGAAGAGGTGTTCTTTAGGGATATGATTCAAAGCATCATCACAGCAGGAGATGAGGAAGAAGAAGGAGGAAAAGGAAGCAGTCATAGTCATAGGCATGCAAAGATCAGTTTTTGGAGGGAGATATTTGCAGAATTCGACATAGTTGAGACAGAGTTGAGCAGTTCATGTTTGGATCAAGCAAGATTTATGATCAAAGGAAATGGTGACTGGAAGCCTTGCAGTCTGAAAATGGATGGGAAAAGCATGATAGTGGGGTGGAAAGGGACTCCATTGCAGTCCATCTCTGCTTGGAAGATCAATCATCAACAAATCAATCCAGATTTCGCCTAATCCTTCATTTGACCTCCACTAGTAATGCTGCTCTAGTTGTTAGCGCTCAGCACAGTCAACAAAAAACAAGAAAGAAGTTGGTGCAAGAAGAAGATATCAATCATGTCAATACAATACTCCTGTAAATGTAATCCTTTTACTTTTGAGTATGATAAATAAAGATGGATAAATTTGCATACAGCATACAATTGAGAGTCTGATTATTGTTTAAGCAACGGTTTAGACTAAATAAACCTCAACCTCCCTTGCCACAATTTATGAATAAAAATAATAAAATTATAAATAATTGAGAATTTGATAATGAAGTGGTCCACTCTTGTGCTTTACTTTAATACATGTGAAGTTTTTCCATAGCCATAGGTAACTCAGTCTCGCTCTCTACTGAGAAGAAAATGCAGGGAGTGGAGAGAGGGGCGGTGACGGAGACGTGGCTGAAGAAGCACCGTTCGATCTACTTGCGAGCCACTCGACACCCTTTTATCCTCTCAATCCGCGACGGCTCCGTCGATCTCTCTTCCTTCAAGCGCTGGCTGGTAGCCATCCATTACTATATGATTATCATACCTTTAATCTTGTTTCTACACCATTATCTGAACATCACTTGCTCAAGTTCTGTTGGGTTTGTTAGCTTAGCAGCCTATCTTGAGTTTTGAGGGTTGTTGGTGCCTTGTTTTTCTTGTTCCTTCATAATTTAAAAGTTAAAAAAAAAAATGAATTTTGACGCACAATACTTGTGGTGCTGTGCATATGATATGATAATCCCTTGAAATTATTGCAAGTGGATGTGCTTTTGTGTACTGAATCTTGAAATTTATGAAATTGATCTGTTTTGATTGCTGAATCCTGAATTCTTTAGTCCAAGCAAAAAAGTGAAGCTAAGTTTAACATCACTGATATGATGGCAGACTGAGAAATAGTTTGATTAGTTAGTATCGAGAGCTACTAGATTATCATGTATTTGTATCATATACAGGGCTGGGGAATGCTAACATGTTTACTGGAACATGAAATGCAGGGTCAAGATTATATGTTTGTAAGAGCATTCGTCCCGTTTATCGCTAGTACATTGCTGAAAGCTTGGAAAGAAGCTGATGATAATGCAGATCTAGACATAATTTTGGGTGGTATAGCTACCTTGAATGATGAGGTTTCATGGTTCAAAAGGGAAGCTTCAAAGTGGGGTGTTGCTCTAGATAATATTGTGCCTCAACAGACCAATCTCATCTATTGCAGGTACTGCGTCGATCATTTGGATTTCTACTAGTCTTAATCAAGTTGCATTCTATGATATATAGTGATTGTTCAACTGTGCAAGCATTTTTGGTGAAAGTGAGCTGTGTTTGCAGTTTTCTTGAAAGCTTGATGAGTTCAGAAGTGGATTACACACAGATGATCACAGCATTCTGGGCTATTGAGACTGTTTATCAAGAAAGCTTTGCACACTGCTTGGAAGATGGCTGCAAAACTCCAGATGAGCTCAAAGAAACTTGTGAGAGATGGGGGAACGACGCTTTTGGTCACTACTGCCGATCCCTCCAAAGCATAGCCAATCGTCAGTTGGAGAAGGCGTCTCACGAAGTGGTGGTCAAAGCTGAGGCTAACTTCATAAGGGTGCTAGAGCTTGAAGTAGAATTTTGGAACATGAGCAGTTGCAATGAAGGGTGATTTTGTGTTTATGTTTGAATTAGACAAGTTAAGCTGGTACCTTTCTTGTATGAGTAGAGAATAAATGATAAGATGAGGAACTTCAAGCATTATTATTAAATTTCCATTACTGATAAAAACTTGCAACAGATTATCAAAACTACATATCACAACTACAGCAGCAGCAGTAGCAGAACTTAAATGCAATTATTGACTTGTATTTCTTCACTTTCCTGAGCAGCAAACATCCCCTTTTCCAAAACCCAATCTTGTATCATAACTTGAGAGTTTATAGGCTGATCAGTAGGCACAAGATGTCCAGCATTCATCACCACAACATGGCTTAGATTCTTCCACTTCTGCACATAACCAGCAAGCTTTCCCTCCACCCTCCACACCTTCCTCTCTGCCTCCAAGAACTCATCAATGGCGTCCCACTCCATCGTCTTCATCCACGCCATGGTAGACACTACGCCGTCTCTCAAATCACGCTGCCCTTGATACAACATCACTCTAGTGTTCTTCACCAAGAAATCCACCATATATTTCACACTCTTCATCACATCATCCTTCAACACCTCTCCCACCAGATCACTACACAGCTCAAAAACCACAGACTCATTCGCCCTCAGAGCCCTCTTCGCCTCCACATTGTTAAAGAAGTCAGCCACAAGCTCATCTTGGTAAGGAATCAGCCTTGTGAAATCATACAAAGTGGCCAGGCCAGTCATGTTTGTTAGAGTGTTGAGCACTCGGCTTCTTGCACCCGTTGCTTCACTCCAACTACCTCGTCTCACATACCCAACGGCCTCCGACTGAATTTCCTCCAAGAGGGCCTTTTCCTTATCATTAATCAAGCCCAAATTGAACGCATTCACGGCATGAGTTGCCACTTGAATCTCAGGATAGGTCAATCCATTTCCAATCGCAACTCCAGCCAAATTCACTCTATTTTCAGTCTTCAAACTGGGATTCTTCTTCAAAATGTAATATCCAATCGCAGGCACATATTTGCCAGCATAACTCTCACCAGTTATGTAAATTGGCCTACTTTTGAAGGTTTCATCCAAAGCAATGAACTTGGTAATTGCTACAAAAAGATGCTTAGCTACATCAAGTTGGTTTCGAGGGATTTCTTGAGTCGATGCAGCAATGCTGAAGCCAGAGCCTATAGGATTATCAAGAAACAGCAATCCAAAAATTGCGTTCCAAGAACTCGGATTAGGCCCGAGTGAGAGATCTTCCTTCACTAGCCACGGCCCGAGCTCGTAGAAGTTGGCTAGCATCGACGAGCAGCCCGGCCCGCCTTGAAGCCAAATCACAATTGGGGTTTGAGAGTTCGAGGTTCTGTTGAAGGAGTTTTGAGCTTCATAGAAAGTGTAGAACATGGCTGAACCGGTGGCATCGTTGACCGTCAAGTAACCTGATTTGGTGGGGAGAGCTTCCTCGGGGAAGGGTGATGCGGCGGCGGAGAAGCGGAGGACGGCGATGATACTGAGGTAGAGAAGGAGGAGGAGGGTAAGAGGTGGTGGTGAGGTTGACTCCATTTCTTGGGCGATAGTGAGCTTTTTTTGTCTTTGCTTACTAAAAAGTAGCCTGCATTAACAGAAGAAATTATACTTGTATTCATGCTTTTATAGAGCTATAATTATACACAATTAGTATTATTATAACTCTGTTTTATTTCTGTCCTTTTCATTTAGTTTTACTTGATTTATACCCACCAGTGATCATGTAGAAATAAAGAAAACCACATATTTCTGTAAAGACAGGTCTTAAATAGCATCTTCATTTACAATAACAGCATAAGTATTAAGGATCACACAAGTGAAGCTTTTATACATTGAAAATCTTAAATGTAACTCCTTTTCAAAGTATTGATTTTTGTTTCTTCACTTTCTTGAGCAGCAAAGAGCCCCTTCTCCAAAAGCCAATCTTGTATCATAACCTGAGAGTTTATAGGCTGATCAGTAGGAACAAGATGTCCAGCATTCATCACCACAACATGGCTCAGATTCTTCCATTTCTGCACATAACCAGCAAGCTTCCCCTCCACTCTCCACACCTTCCTTTCCGCCTCCAAGAACTCATCAATCGCGTCCCACTCCATCTCCTTCATCCACGCCATATTAGACACCACCCCGATTCTCAAATCGAGCTGCCCTTGATACAACAACACTCTAGTGTTCCTCACCAAGAACTCCACCATATACCTCACACTCTTCATCATATCATCCTTAAACACCTCTGACACCACAGCACTACAAAGCTCAAACACAATGGACTCGTTCGCCCCAAGAGCCCTCTTCGCCTCCACATTGTTCAAGAAGTCAGCCACAAGCTCATCCTGGTAAGGAATCAGCCTTGTGAAATCATACAAAGTGGCCATGCCAGTCATGTTTACTAGTGTATTCATCACTCGGCTTCTTGCATCCGTTGCTTCCCTCCAACGACGTTGTCTCACATATCCAACGGCCACCAACTGCAGTTCCTCCAAAAGGGCCTTCTGCTTCTCATTTATCACTCCTACACCGTATGCATTCTCAGCATGAGTTGCCACTTGAAGCTCAGGATCAGTAAATCCATTTCCAATAGCAACACCAGCCAAATTTATTCTACTTTCTATATCCAAATTGGGATTCTCCTTCAAAATGTAATAGCCAATCGCAGGCACATATTTGCCAGCATAGCTCTCACCAGTTATGTAAAGTGGCCTTATTCGGAAGGTTTCATCCAAAGCCATAAACTTGTTGATTGCTACAAAAAGATGATTAGCTACATCATATTGGTTTCGAGGGATTTCTTGAATTGAAGCTGCTATACTGAATCCAGAACCTATAGGATTATCAAGAAACAGCAATCCAAATATTTGATTCCAAGAACTTGGATTAGGCCCGAGTGAGAGATCTTCCTTCACTAGCCACGGCCCGATCTCGTAGAAGTTTGCTAGCATCGATGAGCAGCCCGGCCCGCCTTGAAGCCAAATAACTATTGGGGTTTGAGAGTTTGAGGTGTTGTTGAAAGAGTTTTGAGCTTCATAGAAAGTGTAGAAGATGGCTGAACCGGTGGTGGCGTCGACTGTCAAGTAGCCTGATTTGGTGGGAAGAGCTTCTCTTGGGAAGGGTGAGACGGCAGCGGCGATGATACTGAGGGAGAGGAAGAGGAGGCGGCGGAGGAGAGGCGGTGGTGCTGAGGTTGACTCCATTTCTTGGGCGGTAGTGAGTTTGTTGTGTGTGTGTGTGTGCAATGTTTTAAAAACCGGACCGGACCGGCCGGTTCGACCGGTTTAACCGCGAACCGGCCAGGTAACCGGTCGGGTTATGCTATTTTGGGGTCAATTCAATGACCCAATGCAAACCGGTAAGAACCGGTGAACCGGAAACCGGGTTCACTGATTTTTTTCTTAAAATTTTGTGAAAAAAGTTAGAATTAAGGATTGAACCCTTGACCTTACTTAAAATAGATAAATCTTATAACCATCTAAGCTAGATAAGCCATTTATGCATTAATATGTTAAAATTAGGAATTAATACTATTTTTATTTGATTTGAAAATAACTATTAAAATTATTTTTATTAAATTTTAGAATTATTATAAAAGACATTAATAATTTTATTTAATTTTATACAACATTTAGTTTCACATACATTTGTAAAATATTATCTTGTCATACATGTGTATTTTTTAGCAATATTAATAACTAATAAATATTAATTTATTATATTTATAAAGTTGTAAAATTAAATACAACTTTTTGTCCAAATTTTATTTAAATATTTGTATCTATATATTCTGAAATATAATAGAATATATATATATTACGGGTCATCCGGTTTTTTTGAAACGGTTCAACCGGTTGAACCAGTGACCCTTTTACGAGACCGGTTCGATGACCGGTCCGGTTTTTAAAACATTGTGTGTGTGTCTTCGCTTTTACTAAAAAGTGTGCTCCATCTGTATGTCACTCTACCTTCTGCTGACACTACACCATCTTTTATTTATTTTTCTCAACGAAGAGGAATTCACGGCCTACAAACAATGCCTTGAGCATTCAATATAAAATCATAAAAAGCTCCAATTTTCCAAAACCAACAATAATGAGATTCGAAGTGAACTTTAATTAAATAATTGTTCTATTGTTTTTTTTCCTTTATAATCTCCATTTCTTCTCCAATTCTACTTGGTCAAAATAAAATTATTGTGTACCCCATTTAATGAATTAGTACTTGTTGGCAAAGTGAATAAATGAGCAACTAATTCTTGAGAAGAAACGGTTGATTGGAGTAAATGCCTCATTATTGGATTCTCATTGTGAAGAGCAGATCTTCTGAACTATCTGCGTTTTCCATATATACCAACTTCGGTTATGATGAAGAAAACCAGCCTTTGTGTTGGAACTCATAGAAAAACACATGACGCATGGAGAAAGAATGACAAAACTCCATCACATAAGTGATTAAAATCTCATCTTTATAGTTTATACAATACAACATTAGTACAGATACCAAGAAAGTTGCATTTTGTGTATGATTAGAATCAGAAGAGTGCAGCTTGGTCTTAGACTCTTGATTTGCATAAGACTTCATTAGAATCAGAAGTGAAAGCTGGAATTTAATCTCTCCACCGGTTTCCACAGTTGGGATTGCAGCAAACGAAGAACAATGTCATTCCTTCTTCTCCTCTAGCAGTTGCCTGGACAGTAGAAGTGGAACATTTAATGAATCATTATCTAACCATTTGTCAATCTCTATATTAAGGTATATCGTAGAATCAGAACAAGTTCAAGTAAAGCTACTTTTCAGATGAGCTTGTAATGAACATAAAGTTCTCGATTTTTTCCTATAGATGAATACCATGATGACATGTTACGTGTAAAGAATGGTTAGAGACCTACTTCTGTTTCCTCTCAACAAGTCCCAACTCCCCAGCATGCGTGCAAGAAAATAAAATGTGCTGAAATGTTTAAACGTGGCTACAAGAAAGTCTTAAAATGCCTAATTCATGACCACATAATTTCAGCATCTTTAGATAGATGATCGATCGATACATTACTTTCTTCAGAGTAAAGGTATACTCAAAACCACCATGGTGCAATCAAGAGCAGTCAAATATACTAGTATACTACTTTCTATTGATACAAATTGATAAAAGGAAGAAAAACCCTCCATCTGACACAACTTAGCAAGAGAAAAGGGTGTTAAGCACTTTGGAAAAAAAGCAAA
Organism: Leonotis leonurus; assembly: GCA_026898415.1. Lineage (NCBI taxonomy): Eukaryota > Viridiplantae > Streptophyta > Magnoliopsida > Lamiales > Lamiaceae > Leonotis > Leonotis leonurus. Next base: position 4,226,612 of record JAPKLX010000015.1, read on the forward strand.
TCCTGCAAATGTACTTGAACAGTTGAACCTCTCAAGAAACAAAAGATACCTGAAAGAAAACAGCTTCTCCATGACCACAGTTTGCACAACGGACTGATTTTGTTCTTGGAAGCGTCGGATCTGCAGCCACATCTTGCAGGACTTGGGTGCGCTCTCCAACAGAGTGGTGTATCTCGTTTCTATAGACACAATTGTTATCAGCAACCTCCTGCAAGTTGAACCAAATATCCAAAATTCATAATCCGGTAAGCATCAATATTCCAGTGATAACACAAAAATCAGCCCCTGCAGAAATAACTGTACAAAAGTTGAAATGAGCCACATTCAGCAGTCTAAGAAATAATAAAAGCAGAGGAACAAATGAAATAGAAACAGAGAGTAATATCTGAAGTTGGAAAGATGACAAACAAGAGTAGCAATTAAAAAAAAATTAGCCTACTAGAAAGAAACTGCAACAACAAGCATAGATCCCTCCATTATCTGAATTCAATGCTTGTTATGCAGCATTTGCCACCACCAAGCATAGCTACCTCATGAAAGAGGCACAATTGTCTTTCCTAACTAAGCCCATGGGAACGAATCATCAATTAAAGTATTTACAAATGTGCACTTATGCTCCGTTGATGGTTCTGTCTTATCAAATCTCGGGTTTGTACATATGGGGCATAGCTTTCATAAAAATTTTGCTTCATACACAGTTGGAGATCAAAAGGCACCCATTTGAAAAAAGTAAAGGAAATAACCAATACACGACTCAAGTCCTATCAAGTGAAAATAGTTCCATTCTTTCAGCATTACCAAAAATCAAAACGAAAAAGGTAAAAAGAACCATCCTTATTAAATCCCCAATCATCCTTCCAGGGAGAATCCCTAATAATCAAAATTGAAACTTCATCACAGAAAACGGGGAAATGCATTATACCTGATGATCACAATTGCGGCAAGCATAAAGTAGAATCTTCTGCTCTTTGTCTTCCTTCGGGTACAGTATATTATTACTGCTCAAAATACATGAAAACTCACAGATTATACACAAAATGCCAGAAAAATAACGACGATACTAAACTAACGAAACTCAAAAGCAAAACCCTAGAAAACACTAAATCCTTTCCAAAAACAAAATAAAAAATAAAAAATTACGAGTAATAACAAAGCAAAATGCGAACCATTCACGGCAAAACTTCATGGTACTCATGGTGAAAATTCGTGAGAATATGAAACCTTCTGCGTTTGTGTTTGTGCGTGAGTTCAAAGTGTAGCAGCTCTTCAACAGCTTCTGACTGAGAAAGTAACATCTTTATTACAAATTAAAACGGGCTTCGGGCCGGTCTTTATGGATCGGGCCCAATATTGGCACAAATTTTGCCGCCAATAGTTTTTGTTATTTTTTTATCTAAAAGTTGAAATAATTTTGGGGACACGAGACTATGGTTGAGACTTGAGATTACGTCGAGGATATAACGGTAAAATCGAATTTTGTTATTTTTAACTTTGATAAATCCAAGTATTTAAAAATGCAATCATTTTATCTATTTTTCATTTTGGTTTCGACACTTCACGTTTATTTAATATTACGCAAAGTAGCAACATAAAATTATATTAAGCTACATAAACAATTAACGGGGAAAAAACAATAAAAATATACTAACAATCACTAAAAAATTGTTTTTAGATTTTTTTTTAAATAGATCCAGTTAATTAAATTACATTATGTACAAATTAGACGATTTTAATAACCTATGCTCCCAAAGAGTAACAAGATTACGAGTATTGGTTCTTTTAAATAAAATGAACGGTTTGAGGAACTCTTTACAATAAAATGAACGGTTTGAGGAACTCTTTACGATATGACATTAATATTTTAAGTTTGTGCCACTCAAGATACACATTCAAATCATTCATTTAAATATGCACTAACGAACATATTCAAATTATTCGTTAAAATATGCAACTTTCTTCAAAAAACCTATTTGAAAGATATCTATAGACTAGAGTTCGGTCATCAGCTACTTGTCTCGTTAACTGAAAGTAGAAAAGTGACTCATTGGTAGGGGCACAATCATCCTAGTGTATCTTCTGTTTCTGTTGTTGCTAGTAGGCTGACCGATCTGTAGATTAAGAATGAATGAACCAATGAATCTTAAAACCGATTTAATAAAAAGTAAAAAAGAACCTTTACAATTACAGCATGCAAGTAATAAGCAGTAGCACTTAATACTTGCAATGGCTGCAGCAATCAGAACAACATTTGACACACCATTTAACATAGTATTCAAACATCATTTAAAAAGGCTGGTTTTACAACTTCAACTGATGAAGACAAAAGGACACAAAATTTTGCAAGTGAAAACCATAATGCTACAACAATCAATAGAACTAAGGCGATACCTTATTACATGTCGATTCTAAAATCAAAACATGGTCAGCCAGCCAAACTAACTTAAGGGTGAAAAGAGATTTCGAAGGTAATAGGAGATTATACCACACATTCATCAGTTCAATTCAGTCAACAGTCAGCACTCTCAACGCTTTCGGCTATGCCTCTTGCTCTTGCCCTTTCTTCGGCTGCTTCTATCCTCAGAATCGGAGTCAGAACCAGAATCTGACTCTGATGACTCGGATGAAGAGCTGTATCTTTTATGTTTTCTCTTCCTCTGCTGCTTCTTCTTGCTCTTCCTCTTCCTTCTTCTCTCCTCTTCAGAATCCGTTGATGAACTATAACTTGACTCGCTCTCCCCTGAAGAATCTTCTGACCCCGTCACTGAGGAGGGATCACTGTCAGATTCAAAAACAGAAGCCTCACTGTCATTCCCAGACTCAGTATCGGATTTATGTTTCCTCTTGCTCTTCTTTCCCCGCTTGTCACCCTTATCCTCCTCCCGCTTGTTCCGTTTCTCACCCTTGTCCTCCTCCAGGACATCGGGGTTATCCAGATCATACGAAATGGAAACCTTCATCCTCAGTTTAGGGTTCTTCAGTTGCTGCGTGCGCGAGGGCCTTGAGATATAAACCCTCTCGTTCTTGCACTCGTAGGTCCAGTGCCCCGTCTGGTAGCACTTCTGGCATTGTGAAGTTGAAGTGACAGTTGAAGTTGAGCTCTTGAGATCCTTGCGTTCACCCAACCTCACTTGTTTCTCTGTGCTCATCAAATACATTTGCCTCTTGGCTTCTTTTCTCTCTTGCCATCTGCTAGGGCCCTCTTCCTTCTGCCCATAGGCGTTCACATTCCGTGCAGCCGCAGCTGCTGCTCGTTCGGCCTGGGCCCGGCTCAGACCCTTGGCAGCCGATAAAGCAGCAGCTTTGATTCTCTCCGCAGCACCATCATCTTTGTTGCTCGACATCGTCAAACTGTCGAAAGTTTCAAACATTTCAGTACCAGAAACAGGGGTAACACACATATTTCAATTGTATTTGAATCTTTCAATATCATCAACCAATTTCATGAAATCAGGGATGCGAAAGTGAAAGAACACATAAAATAACACGAAACGGCCAAATATACCAGCTAAAATAACGTTGAACAAGAACATAATATTCAACTCACAAATACAAACCCTAAAACCCAAACCAATTACTACTTATTGGCATGATTCTGAACAATAAATATCAACAAAGATTCCCCAACTGAGATTATAAAAAAAAATCCCTTTCTCCAACAACACAATAGTTAGAGACTACCGACAAATCAATCAATCAATACAAAGTCTGCACCAGATCCCAACGGAGATGTAACAAGGCAACAAACGAAACCAATAAATAAATCCAGTTAAAGTTAAGAAACGTGAAACAGACGAGGGAAAATTAGGGCAAATTTCATACCAATTACTTTGTCGAACAGAGGTCGTGGATTTTGAAACCTTCTCTTCACAAAACGTTTTCTAAACTAAATAGAGAAAATATTAACCGAATCGGCCAGGGATCGGATGTCTCGCTTTATTGCACATCGAGGCCTACACTTACATAAATTATCGTAAGCGCCCCACTACGTTTTACTATTACTAATTTCCCCCCTTGCAATTATCTTTATGTCACTCCAGACTCCAGTTCCCAATTTGCCAATTTCTAGAAAATTTGCGTTAAGCAAATATAAAAATATCAATTGGTGGCTTTACCCATTTATGTGTCATGCTTTAACCAAAAAAAAATGGATTAATGTCTCTAAGGTCCACCTGGGTGAACTTGTAGGCAAAAAAAACCACCATTTTTTCTCATTGTCAAGTAGGTCCATTCTAATACACTTTTGTTCAAAAAAATCCAAATATATTAAGGGTGTTCCCTATTTTACCCTTATTAACTAATTAATTATTTTTTTAAGAGTGTGGTGACATACAGGTGGTGGCAGCGATGGCGGCGGCGGCCGGAGACCGGCGCCGGTCTCCGGCGACCGGTGGCGGTTGCCGGCGGCCGGTGACCACCGGCGGAATCCGGCGACCGGCTACCAGCAGCTGCTGCCGGTGACCGGCGGCCGGTGGTGGCGACCGGCGGCAACGGCAACGAGGCAAAGGGTGGTGGCAGAGGGAGAGAGAGAAAGAGAGAGAGAGAGAGAGAGAGAGAGAGATGCATAATGAACCATCAGTAGAGGTAATGAACCATCTAGCTTGATGACATGAACCATTACATCAGACATTGTTAACCATAAGAACAGAGGTAATGAACCATCTAGCTTGATGACATGAACCATTACATCAGACATTGTGAACCATAAGAACAGATGTAATGAATCATAAGAACAGATGTAATAAACCATCTAGCTTGATGTCATGAACCATTACATCAGACATAATGAACCATCAATACAGAGGTAATGAACCATTACATCAGACATAATGAATCATCAGCACATAAGTAATGAACCACTGCATTAAATGCACCATTGAAGAAAGCTTGTGACTAAATTCTGTGCTAAAACCATTATCACCCAATTAATGAATGGAATCTGCTTGCGTTGTTGCTTGTAATTGAGAAACCTCAAGTTGAAGGAGATTTCTATGGGATTTCTCCTCGCCTACAACAAACATATACATATTAGAGGGCAGGGGCAGATCTGCGCAATAGAGGGCAGGGGGAGATCTGCGCCGCCTCGCTGGCTAGCGGCAGCGTCGGAGGATGAGGCGCGGCGCCGCAGCGGCGAAGGCAGCAATCATGGCGTGTTGAAGAGGAGCAGATCTATCACGGTGTGGGCGGCAGCTTGAAGAGGGCAGATCTGTCGCAGCGTGGGCGGCGACGAGGCTGCGGTGGCCGGATAGCATGTCCAGCGGCGGCGGACTGGAGGGAAAGAGAAGGCGGCAGTGAATGAGATACCGAGAGAGGGTGCGGCTGAGTGAGAGAGAGAGAGGGGGGAAGAAATTTTTTGAGTGATCTAGGAGTTTCCATTCTAGAGAGTGCGGCTGAGTGAGAGAGAGAGAGGGGGAAGAAGGAGGGAGTACTTTTTTGTCCATTCACTTGTAATTTGGGCCTCTACAATAATAAGTTTTTTTGATGGTTTTTTTTGCCCAACATTTGGTCGGCCCGTCTTTTTCCCAAAAAAAATTGCTAAAATGAATTTTTTTTTGGTCAAAATAGGTCAAAAAATTTGTTAAAAATATCTTTTGGTGGAAATAGGACTAGCAGAATAGAGTGAGTATGATTCTATTATTTGTTTGTCATGAATCCTAAAATTTGTAAGTTAATCAAAAGACAAACTTCTATATGAATGCACCAAGGCGACAACAATATCTTCAACAGTTATAGACGTAATGAACACAAATAACATAATTGCCCATGATACTAAGAACATAACTGTTATCCTAAGACATCTTGAACTATGATTCTACCATTCTAGTTATTTGATCATCCAATTACACATGATAATGAAACATCTCCAAACCATACAAAGAGGATCACAACTTGATGAAGCACAATACTAATCTTCTTCTCCTCGAGATGTTTGCAACTAAAATATGCCGGTGAGAATATTAGCAGCGGCGGATATGGCAGCTCCGGTAATAGCGCATTGCACCACCTGCTCGTGCGAGTGATCGTCGCACGTCATGGCCATCGCCGCCCCCGTGATTGCTCCTGCTAGGGCACTATTTTTCTGCAACATAAACAGCTACTATCATTTCATCATTCTCATGTAAACAAGCAAGAAAGGAACAATATTTGAAATTACTAAATTACCCAATCATGAACTCCTCGAGCCTCTTTGAGGCCATAGGTGAGACCCGAATACACCCCTGCTGCTAAACCTGCGGCAATGTATAGCAGCTCCGATGATTAGCAGGCAATGCAAGAACAAACACAAATACAATGCAACGGTGATCATACATCAAATCTTGAAAGCTTAGCTTATAGCTTACCCCATTGTACCGATTCCTTTCCAGTGCTTTTGACCTACAAATTAAACCATAGCAAATTGTAATCATATGCGGACATGGCAATGTTTTCTTGTATTTTTTATATGAACTGCATTTGGGCTTACCAGTGCTTCAATGGAGTTGTGATTGGTTTCACCTGCCGAAAGCAAGCAGAGTTGAGATGACAACTTAGAAAAATTCAAAGTAACCAGATTTCATTACCTCTAAGATCAGGAAATCTGTGATGTTTCTTGGCTGCACCGGTCTCGGAGGGGATGTTGCTCCTCCTTGCATCTCCACTGGCACCTGAATCAAATATATAGTAAATAATGCAACACAGAAAGAAGATATTGAGGAGTTGAATAAAAATGTTTAAAGCTTCAACCCACTTTCCACTGCTGTAAAATATGCCTCCCTGGCTACTGCTTGAATCGCTCCGATCTGCCAAGCGTGGGAAATCAATTAATCCACATTTCAAACCACCGACTCTACAACAAAATAGGTCAAAATTCTCTAATGCCACCCCATCAACTGATTATATGTTCATGATCTCATAACATGAATGTAAACAGAATAAAGAAAGAAAGAGAGAGAGAAGAGAGGGAGAAATACCCCAGCAGCTCTGATGAAGGTTTCAGTCATGCGATTAAGGAGAGGGTGGCCGAGATCGAAGAAACCAGCACCACTGTCAAAACTCCTCAGCTCGTCAACCAATGATCTTGTCTCCAAATTGGTTCCTGTCATTGTAATTGTGTTCCCTTTTCCCCTCGTACACTAATTTCTCTCTTACCTCTTGACTAAATCTTCTTCTTCTTCTTCTTCTTGTCCGGTGTGAAGGAGGAGGCGGTTAAATTAGGTGGGAGAAGGACACGTGTGTCTGGAAATGTAAACGCGTCAGTAGGGGTGCGAACTCCGTGGCGGTCTTTCTCATCCTACCTTGCTAACGTGGCGTTTTTTCACTTCATCACTATTTTCCACTTCTCAAATCTCATACGTACATTACATACTTGGTGTTTATTGAGATAAATAATATACTCATTTGAATATAATAGAGGACCGCTTTCGTGGGACGGAGGGAGTACTAAGATTCTATTGTTTCCTAAGGATAAAATACCTTTTCGATTTTGCACTTTTACTTTTTTACACTAAATTTTGAATTGTAAGTTTTCTTCTCACTTCTAATTTAAAGACAAACTTTAAAGGGAATTTAATATCTGGATGTTCACATTCTCATAAAAAGGAATCCAACACTTTTTACAATCATACTCCTTCCCTCCAACATTTTGTTACACACAACATTTTGTTACACAATTTTCATTTTTCGGTTAGTAATCCCTCCGTCCCAACTAAGATCGTCACATCTAAGTTCTAAGCGTTTTCTTTTCAAGATACATTTATTACTAATAAGTTTAAATAATATATATTTCTTAGAGCCCATAAATAATATATATTTCTTTTCAACTATTAATTACAGAGCCCATAAGCAACGCCTCATTTTAGGTGCGGACGCTCACCAAGTCATTGTTGAGTTGAGCCCTTCTTCATCAAACTTATTTACAAATAAAAGGGAATTTCAAAGAGTATAATATGATTCAATCAGTCTAAAATCTCGCAAATATTGGTAGGAAACATCAAAATAATGTAAGCAATAGTAAGCTAAAAACAGAGCTACGCAAAACCCCATGTAAGCTATGCACAAACATCAGAATTCAGGACTTAGAAAATGAAAAAACTAATCAAGATCATAACTCGATTTTCATCACATTATCAAATTGCTGGTACAACAAATATCTTATCACCTGTTAATTTTCAACCACTAGTGTCATAATTAATGGGACTTAGTTTCATAGATTAATCAACATTCAACATACTGGATATGGAAACAATCAAATTCTCAATTCTAAATATTATGATTCAAGGTAAAGCATCCTAAGAGATTAGAAAATGAGGGGAACAAGATCAATAAGTAAGCATTCTAGTAATTAAGCTCAAAATGAGTACCAACATAACAATAAAAACAACTGGAATTCAGCAAAACGAACACCGTTAAGGAATCCCAAACGCTGTATTACTTAACAAAGAACATAACTTCGTTTTGCAAATGCAAAAATAGTAAAAAAAAATACGAAAATGAGAATCTACTCCTCGCTTGCAGCGTCATCGACCTTCTTGTTGTGCTTCCTGGCGTACCTCTGGTTCCTCAAGAACTTCGGGTCCATCTGCATCAGTTCCCCCACAGAAAACAAAATTGAACAAATCCACAATCGAAATAAGCGCACGCGAAATTATAAATAAACCGAACTACAATCCTCCTTACCCCTTTGGTGGAGATGTTACGCTGACGTTTCGGCTTCTTGATTCCGTTCCTGTGAGCCTTGTGCGACTGGTTGTGAGCTGTGTGATTCTTCGACTTCGCCATTTCTTCACTTCCTTCAGTTAGAAAAATGAAATGAGAAACGACAAATTCAGAATAAAATTTCTGTAGCAGCTATGACTAGATACGTATCTGTGACTGGAAATGAACGGTAGTTTACCTAGAGGCGGGGGCGGAGATGCGGCGGTCAGAGAAGAAAGAGTTGATGCGGTTGTGTTTAGTGAGGGGTGATAGTTTTTATTTCTTCTGAAACCCTAATATTACAATGAGTGAATTGACTTTAATGACCCGAGGAACTTGGGCCTCCTAAATCTCTTTCTACACGGGCCTATTTTATTTACAACATTTGTGTATTGTAAATGGAATAAATATCAACATTGTTTACAAGACTTTTGTTTCATAATATAAGAAATGTTAAATGGAATATTTTTTTAAGTGTACACAAATGAGTCGAATGTGGTGTAAATGGAATAAATAATGTTCATTAAATATATGTAATTGAATTGAAAGAAAAATTCATAGCTTTTTCACCCTATTAAAAGAAGTTTTTTTTATTATTCCACTAGTATTGAAATAATAAAAAATAACTTTTAAAAATGTATAAACTTCATTATTTTATTTTTTTATTATCTTTTATATTACGTATAAAAATATTATTTCTAACCGAACAAATGAAATAGTTGATTACCAAATAAATTAAATATATTATGAATTGAACGATGGTCTCGCATTATTTAAAATTAAATATGTATTACTCCTTTTGTTCACTTAAATGTGGCCCACCTTTCCTTTTTTATTTGTTCACTTATAAGTGTCCACTTTCCTATTTTGGTAAAAATATTACCCTTCAACTATCACTTTCACACACTCAACTACGACCTTTACACACTCAACTACCATTTTACACACTCAACTATTACTTTCTTATTCTCCGTACCAAAAATGAATGAGTCACATTTAAGTGAATGGAGGTAGTATAAGTTATAGATAACTTTGTGATAAATCCAAAATATAGATATACTTACAAAAATGAATGTGTGTATTTTTATGTAGGGAAGAAGTATATAACATATTCTTTGAATTTATCAACCTTACTACTCGTTTAAAAATGATATCTCAACATCGAAAATGCTCGTCCGTCCCGAGGGGTTAATATATCCGTGAATAATATAATATGTCATCGCAGATAAATATTAAATTTTTAATAAAATATTTATTATTTAATATTATTCAATATAAAATAATAAAAATAAAAAAAACAAAAATTATAATAATATAACATTATCATATCAATCATGTATACGTTAAATCATGTCATCAGGTGAAAATGTTATATTTGATCATTATCATATTATTTACAAATTAATTTTTATTAAAAAATTATGTTCATATAATAATAATAATAATAATAATAATATTTATATTAAATTAAATTGAACTATTAAATGTAATGAATGAGACATAGAATTTGATTACTACACATAATCCGTAACTGCATCAGCAGAATAGAAATGGAGGTGGGTTATCTCTGAGAGCGAAATGCACATGACGCGTGTACTGCCCTGCCCTCTCTTTATATTTGTAGATACAATATGGTATACGTAATCTACACACACCACCACACCTCGACATTGCACCGTCTTCACCATGGGTGTTCCACAGAGAGACATAGATGATCTGCCGAGGAACCCAGCTAACTACTCCGCGCTCACGCCGCTCGGCTTCCTCGAGCGAGCGGCGCTCGTTCACCCCGCTCGCAAGTCCTTGATCCACGGCTCCCTCTGCTTCACCTGGTCCCACACTTACCGCCGCTGCCGCCGCCTCGCCTCCGCCCTCGCCAACCGCGGCCTCACCTCCGGTACCACGGTCAGTACTGTCATATCGTTAGGTGCTCGTTGATTTATTTTGAAAATGTGGAATTAATCGTGGAGAATGCGGATCCCTTTGAGATGTGATTTCTGTTCAAATGAAAGTTCGCCCTCGTTAGTAAACCTTTGCAGATTGTGATGTTGACAAGTGTGAGATTTCGATTTTTCAATTTATAAAGTTTGATTTTTTTTTTTCTCTTATTTTTTTCCTTCTTGTGCTAGCTTGTGTAGTAGATGAATTTGAAGAAATTATGTGTAACCCACAAGACAAAAGGTTATCTTTCTTCAAAAAATTTACTGTGTTATTTAGAAAGCATGTGCTCTCTTACACACATATCAGGAATACTACAAATGTTTAAATGATTTAGCTGTTAATGTTACTTATTATTGTGTTTGTGGGTGTGTGTTTCTTTTCTTTCTTTAGAAATATGATAACTTTTAGATTCGAATAGCTATCTTCTTCTTCTTTGTTTGGGCTTGTATTAGTATTCAAGACTGATCAATTGCACAACATAGTGCCATTGTATAGATTTCCCTTGTGAGTTTTCTGGTATATATGCCTGTTTATGTTTTGATCCAAGAACGGACTTATTTTCGTATATGACAGACGACTTGATTTGGATTTCGAACATACTCTAATCAACTCAATCAAAAGTCCAGCTTTCATCTATTTTAGATTCTACTTGGCTACTTGTTTCATGAAAAAATAATAGATGTGCTCAGTGCTCGTGTATTATGGTCTTTGTGCAAGATTAAACTTCAGATTCCTGTTTAAAGTTGGATTAGGCCAAGATAAGGAACTTTGAATGGTAAAAGTCCGATGTATAACACAAATTCATTGATGTAGTTTTTCTCTATGTTTTGTGATGACAGGTTGCAGTTATTGCTCCAAATATTCCTGCCATGTTCGAAGCTCATTTCGGAGTTCCTATGTCCGGAGCAGTACTAAATTCTATTAATATCCGTCTCAATGCGCAGACTATTGCGTTTCTTTTGGGACATTCACACTCTGATATTATAATGGTGGATCAAGAGTTCTATTCTTTGGCTGAGGAAGCTTTGAAAATTTTGGCAGATAAAAGCAAGGACAAATATTCGCCCCCAACTTTAATTGTTATAGCTGATGCAAACTGTGATAGAAAATCGCTCGACTATGCACTGCAGCAGGGAGCAATTGAATACGAAGCTTTTCTAGGGACAGGCAATCCAGATTTTGCTTGGAAACCTCCCCAGGATGAGTGGCATAGCATAGCTCTAGGTTATACCTCTGGCACGACATCCAGCCCTAAGGGAGTTGTGTTGCACCATCGAGGGGCGTATCTCATGGCCTTAAGTAATGCTGTTGTTTGGGGCATCGGTGAAGAAGCTGTTTACTTATGGACTTTGCCTATGTTCCATTGTAATGGTTGGTGTTTCCCATGGACTCTCGCGGCCATTTGTGCTACGAGCGTCTGCCTCAGACAGGTAAGAAACTCCAGTTTAGTTGTATTCGGATCAAATGCTGATAGATTAATACTGCTTGGGATCAACACGTTGTATTCGATCTATTTCAACGTGTTGCATTTTATCTTGACAGGTAACTGCAAAGGCAATCTACTCTGCTATAGCTAACCTTGGCGTCACTCATTTTTGTGCTGCTCCTGTTGTTCTAAATACAATAGTAAACGCCTCCAAAGAAGACTCCGTACTTCCCCTGCCTCGTTGTGTCAAAGTAATGACAGCCGGTGCAGCCCCGCCCCCTCGTGTTCTTGCTGCAATGCAGCAAAGAGGCTTTAGAGTTACACACACGTACGGCCTCTCAGAAACCTATGGTCCCTCTACTATATGTGCGTGGAAGCCCGAGTGGGACTCTCTACCACCCGAAGCTCAAGCCCGTATAAACGCAAGGCAAGGGGTCCGGTACGTGGGCCTCGAAGGCCTAGATGTAGTCGACACGAAAACCATGCGTCCCGTCCCTGCTGACGGGACGACAGTAGGAGAAGTCGTGTTCAGGGGGAACGTTGTTATGAAAGGGTATCTGAAGAATCCGAAGGCAAATGAGGAGGCTTTTGCGGGTGGTTGGTATCATTCGGGAGATGTTGCAGTGAAGCATCCGGATAACTATATCGAGATCAAGGATAGATCAAAGGACATAATCATATCAGGAGGTGAGAACATCAGCACCGTGGAGGTGGAGAATGTGTTGTACCAGCACGAAGCGATCCTTGAGGTGTCGGTGGTGGCTAGGCCGGACGAGCAATGGGGGGAGTCTCCGTGCGCATTCGTGACGCTGAAGGCGGGAGTGGAGGCATCGGACGAGCGGAGATTAGCAGAGGATATAATGAAGTTCAGTCGGGAGAAGATGCCGGCGTACTGGGTCCCGAAATCGGTGGTGTTCGGGCCGTTACCAAAGACGGCGACGGGGAAGATACAGAAACATGTGTTGAGGAGCAAGGCGAAGGAGATGGGACCAGTGAAAAAGAGCAGGTTATAGAAATGGTAAGTCGCTTATAGTTTATCAATTAAATCCTTGTTATTGTCTTACAGCATGTTTATTCGTGTTGTGTTGTATTAAATTTGTGTATAATAATATGTTGTTTATCAATATAAGTCTCTGTATAGAGATTAATAATGATGCAACGATATATATGTGTATAGTCGGTGTATATCATTTTCAAGACCATGATTTCATTTGTTTTTTTATTACAAAAAATAAATAAATATAAGTGAGAATATTTGAGACGTTAAATCTGAAACATGACTAAATTAATGGTCATATATAGCGCAGAATACTACGTAGCTGCTGGGGTACTTTGAAAACGACATAATTGACTACTAATATGTATTGTCAGCTTTGCTTGCAATATGATGTATAGTATAGTTTGAATTCCTCCCTTGTGAAGGTAGATACAGATTCTTTATATATTTATTATTATTTCAAAGTTCAAATTAATATTCCCTACTTTATTTTATTTCCACTGTTGTTTTGGATTCTTTCCTCATAATACCATTATATATATGTGTGTGTGTGTTCATGATATCCATCATTGGTAGAGGATTGGAGGGATGAGTGACCACAGGAAGATTGAAGAATTTAATGCAGCTGCTGCATCTCAACATCATCATCAGGTATATATATATATATAAATTGTGTAGATTTTAATTTTACTTAATTAATTAGCTTATTCATCTACTACAATAATAATAAAAATTTCATAATTACCAAGTTTATATATAATGCAGGATATTCCTGTGGATGCCAAATATGGAAGCCTTACGCCCAAAAAGAAACCTCTCATCTCAAAGGCAAGTGCAATCTTTTTAAATATTTTAGTTACATCTTCAAAATTAATTATTATGGAACTTAACTTCGCCCCTGTATTAGCATTTAATTCATTATTAAAATTGGAAAATACTTGTTCATAAATAATTAGTAAACCATTGCAGGATCATGGTAGATCCTTTTTTGATTCTGCTGATTGGGCTCTATCCAAGGTAATTTTTTTATATTATTACTCACATGCTCTGATCAAAACCACAAACATTTTTTAATTAAAATAAGTAATTAATAAAATTGACATCAAATAATAAGTATACATATTATTGGAATATTATTGAATGGCTAATTTATGGTTTGAATTAGCAGCAAGGTGTAGCTGTGAATCAACAATCAAGAGCTGAAGCAGTAGAACTAGAAACTTTGCAGCCCAAATTACATGTAATATTTATTATATACGTACCAATCCAATTTTAAATTAATGTTTCATTCACTTTTTTATTTAATTTATTTTAATTTTGAATATATACAGAGAACACCTCATCGTCAACTTCCTCCACGAAGGCCTGCTTGTACATCTTGAAATGCATATATAATTAATTAGTATTTGTAATTATTATCCCAAATCCCCAACTACAGGGCTGATCTGTAATTAATAGATAAATATTGGACCCATTTGTAATTAGTAAAAATATTGGGCCTCTTTGTAACTAATTAGTGGTCAAAATCGAAACTTTGAAAATATTTTTATACTTAATTTTAAATGTTCAGTCAACTGAAATAAGATATTTATTTATTTTTAATTTTTAATGTTACTTTTAACTGAGTATATTGCTTGATTAAATTTTAAAAATTGAGTATATGATTTTTGAAATTTCAAAATTTTGAAGAAATATTAAAATTATTTATCCATATATTACAGTGATTTTTTTATTTTTTAACAAATATTAATTAAATGATAAATTTAGTTATGATATAATATAAAACAAAAGGTTTTTTTATTGAATTTTATTCGAACATTTTTTCTATCATAAATACTACACGTATTTTTAAGCTGGGTGAATTTTATTTTTAGCATTGAATTAAAAAAATAGTTATATTTAATACTTAAGATATTATACGACATTGGCACCTACTATCTACAATTTGAAACCCAAATTAATGATATACTGGCTAATTATAATAATAGCAAATTAACTAACTACAACGTGCTCATCAACAAATACTACTATAAAATTAAACAAATGAAAAGTGTGTAAATGTGTATTAATAGAATAAATACGAGCAAGAACAGAAAGTGGTCGCAATGAATGTTGACAGAATTAATACAGATCGATCACCATTATTAATGTTTAGAGATGATCAGAAGTAACTTGTAATGAATTTGTTTATGTTAGGTTTGATTTTCAATATTCCATTCCACACAAATTAAAGAGCTGTGAAAATAGGTAAGGCAGAGTAGCCCAACTAATTTTATATTTCAAGAACATTACCATTAATTACAGACCACTTTTTCACCCCTTTTTCTTCTAACAGAGATTAATTTTTCAACACATTCTCGACCCTTCCAATTCAAGATATTGCATTGCTTGCAAAAATGTATATTCCGAAGTGAAGAAGCTTCTTCACTTTTTGAAACTTTTGTTTAGACAAATTGACCAAATTATTGTTGTGGTTAATTATGGTTGTAATAGTTCTTTTACAAAAGAAATATAAGATCACCAGCTCGTACAAACATACATACATATATTAATTTTGTCTAAACATTATATTGCTCTAAATCTTGACACTAGCAAGCAATTAATGGCGACCTCAGCACCCACTAAGCATTTGCTTCTCTTTGTTTCTACTGCGATTTGTTTGTTCGTTTCTACTAGCAAATATGGTATATAGTATACTTGCAATTTCGAAAATATTAATTAATTAATTTTCTTGAAATGTATAGATGTATATTAATTCTTCCCAAATTTTGATCAATAGGAAGAGCACACGAGGATCATGAAGTAGGCGCAGTAAGAATTATAGCAAACGACTTCGTTCCAGAAGGTGGAGGTGAAGGAGAAGGAAAAGGAGACGAGGATTTCCCTCACCCGGGCCCCGGAGAAGAAGACCCGGAGCCCATCATCACCGAAGCCCTACAATGCTTCAACGATAGATATGTAAGTCTTCCATTAACCCCGTTTCAATAAATTTTGATATTTGATTTGAGGCAACGTTTACTAAATAGAATATGATTGATTAAATTTATTTTTCTCTTTTGGATAATTTCAATCCAATCTTTTTGGACATGATACGTATGAAATAAATAGTGATCACAATTTAATTCGAATCGATGAACAATACTATCTTAACTTATATTATCTTTATCAATATGATTTTATTGGCTTATGCTCCTAATTAATATTGCAAACAAAACCCTAATTAACCTACACATACATGCAAGTGGCACCGTGAGCGGATCTATTAAGTGGCTGGTTCAGCCCAGTGCAAGCCCAAATTTTTTAGTGTTATATATATATTTTTTTAATGCTAAATACACTATTAGCCCACACCAAAATTTTTATACATGTAAAAAATATAGTGTTTTGAAAATTTTATTTTTTTAGTCCACTCCAAATACAATTTCTGGATCCGCCCCTGAGTGGCATCATATGGAGTTAGTATGTCATGTTGTGATTAAAGGTTCAAGTATGAGCAGATCTACAGTAGCTGCGACGAAGAATATCGACTGAGCCAGAACGGGGAGGTGAACGTGCCATACGAGTACACCGACAAATACTGCGAGGGGTCGTGCCTCAAAGAGACTCGGCTCGTGTTGAGATGCATCGATCAAATTTTGGGACATTTCCGATTTTACAACAAGGCTAGCATCAGAGATGTACGAGAAACCATCGATGCTGCCTGCGGTTATGGCCCCACACGAGGTGATCCTAATTTTGAATTTATCAACCCTATTTTAGATCAAATCAATTAAATGTAAAATTAATTAATTCATTCATTAATAATCAAGTGCAGGTGACTTCAATGTGGCCAAGCATGTTAGAGTAGATGATGAAGATATTGCAACCAAATTGTGTACTTCTCTCATCTATGCTGCTGTTGCACTGCTCATCATCATGGGATGTCATCTCTTCTCTTAATACTATATTTCAATTATATATACATATATATGTATTTCCAAATAATTAAGAAGTGTCTCATTTAATTTACATAATCGTAGTTTACCTATGGGGAGGCCGGGCCGGGCCAGGATGGGCCTATTATAATTAAATCAAGGGTTCCATTGCATTTCTTTTCCTTCAAGTACTTTATTTTAAATTAATTATATCGAATACTCTCTTCATCTATATAAAGTGTGATCTCATAACGAGTTACCACTCCGTCCTCTCTAAAGAGAGACGTTTCTTTTCGGCACGCAAATTAAAGATTCTTTATTTAAGTTTTAAAGTGTTGTAATATTCTAAAGGAAAAAAATATGGATGAAATTAGTGTTTACTAATTCCACCCTTATTACCATTTAACATTCCTTATTTTTTTCATTTGGCAAAATGCTTTTCTTTGGAGAGAACATTCCAAAATGGAATACGCATCTTTTTGGAGAAAACGAAGTGATATTATAATGCATTAACCTTTTTATATATGTTTATATTTAAATTATTAAACTTTACATAATCAATAAATTATAAATAATTAAAACTGATAATTCATAACATTAAATCAAAAAATTAATGTGTCGTGTCACACTGTGGTCTCGTTAAGTATGTCCACTCAAGGATAGAGCTGTAAGTGAACCAAACTATTCATAAATTATTCGGGGTTCGGCTCGCTAAAAGTTCGTTTTAAATTCGTTCATTTATTAAACGAACCGAATTCGAGCCTCGAACCGAGTTCGAATAATTTAATGAGCCGAACTCGAGCCTAAAGGTATTCGGTTCGAAAAGTTTACGAACATGTTCGAATATAATTTAACGAACCGAACTTCGAATAGTTCATGAACTTTGTTAACGAGCTTGTTCACGAA
This sequence comes from Leonotis leonurus, assembly GCA_026898415.1. Taxonomy (NCBI): domain Eukaryota; kingdom Viridiplantae; phylum Streptophyta; class Magnoliopsida; order Lamiales; family Lamiaceae; genus Leonotis; species Leonotis leonurus. Next base: position 4,244,466 of record JAPKLX010000015.1, read on the forward strand.
CTTAAAAAACAAGCCAAACTTCAAATAGTTCGCGAAATTTATATACGAACTAGTTAACGAACTTATCAAATTAATATAAATATATATATATATTAACAAAATAATTTAATAAACGAGTTTTTTAATGAACTCGAGCCAAATTCGAGCTCAGATTCGAATTCACTATTAAATCGAATAATTAACGAACCGAACTCAAGCTCGATTTTTATCTATCGAATTGAACTCGAGCTTAATTTTTCGAACTTGAACTTTCAAATTTTTAAACGAGCCGAATTCGAGCCTGACAGTATTCGGTTCAGTTGGGATCGATTACACCCCTAGTCAAGGATGAATAGATGAGTGTTCTCTGTTTTTTCTTCCAAATAATGTGAGTTGTTTTATTACTTAAAAAGGGAGTGTTTGCTATAAAAAAATAATTCTAGTCTGGTGTTCTGGGACGGTTCATTAAGTACATTCGTTGATGTTCCCACATATTCGGAAGTGTGGTTGTATTGTTTCATTAAAATAAAGTCCATTATCGGTTACAATTGATTGTCATTTAATTTCAACTATATACACTACACTACACAGCCTACAAATATTCAAACATAATAGACCAATACACTACTCTCATTTTTACAAGTGCTTTGTTTATAGCACACAAATTTCACTTATGTCTTCCACATGTAAATTTTAATATATTTTTTATTTTTATTTTTAATTTTAGTTATATACTCCTCTGTCTCACTATTCTTGGCCCCTTTGACCAAAAAGCACTCACAGTTTTGGTCAAATGGGCCAAGAATGGTGGGACGGAGGGAGTATGTTTTAATTTAATTTTGCCAGTAGTAAGATTTTATTACATTCTACCGGTCTTACGCTAGAAAGAAAATGTTTCATACGAGCTCCCGTTCTGTGGCGTAGTCTCAGGACCGCTAGGGGATTGAGTGACTGAATTGGCTTATGAGTTAAGTGTAGTGAATGAAATGACATCAGACTTGTGAACATGAAAAGTTTCATTTTTTGTTGTTGAGGCTTGAGATGAGGCGATAGTGTTGGTCTACGTGGATGACCTCATCATCTGTCAGTACGCTTCCAAATGAAGGAACTTGGAGAACTCAAGCATTTTTTTAGACTCGAGGTAAAGGTCCGGGCCCGCACATCGATCTACCATATTTATTTTCGTAATGTATTCGTAGCCAAAGCAATCACTACACTAAAAGAAAAGTTCACTTGAAAAAGTTTAATTAATATATGAGTTTATCCACCTAAATAGAGTATATAATGTTTTTTTAACATTTAATATCACTTTTAATAATTTTTAGGATTGATAATTAATTCAGAATTAGGGTATGTAAATTTATTTATTCTTTTCAAATAAATATTTATTATGATTTATTATATTATAAATTCTTTTTAATTAATATTAATTAAAATGATAAATTTGATAGTGAAACTCAAATTGAGCGTGGAACACTAAATTCCATCTGCAAATTACCACCCTAATTATCTTGCTTTTATACATACTTTTATATCTCACAAAAAAACACATTAGTTCTGAGTTCCAGACAGTGATACTTTGTGTGCACTCACAAATAATGGTTGTCGATATATGTAAAGAAATTTAATTGGACTAAGTTCGATTTTCTTACCGCCAACACTCAAAACTAGGGCTGAGATAGAATGTGTAAGCATTTTATAAATGGGGTGAAAATAATTATTAGGGAATGATTCTTTAATTAATTAAGCTCCACGTATATTTAATAATAAATCTCAATGAGGGTTTACTAAATGTATTAAAATAAATACTCTTCATAAACATTAGTGTTATTATGGTTCCACATTTAATAATTGTATACATCCTTTTAGTTTACCATTCAACATATTGCAATAAAATGAGGTTCCACGGTCCTCCACACACATAAACTATAATAAATATATTATAATGCAAAACAAATTATGTATAGAAAATTTGAATCCCATCTCAAATCATATATAGATTTATACTTCCCTTATATTACCCCTCATTAAAATGGAATAGAAAGCAAAACTAGGTTTATTTATTGGGGATATTATTCAGTTCGGATTATCCTGCACAATCAAATTTATCATTTCAATCAATTTTTATAAAAAATAAATGTTTTATGATACAATAAATTATAATTAACAATTATTTAAATAATTAAATAATTTCAAAACTATTTACCCTAATTTTAATTTATCGGTCCTAAAAATCAATTAAAAGTGACATAAAAGATCTAAATTAATTTTACATTCTAGCTATTTGGGTGGGAAGAACCCTAGAGCTATCAAAATAGGCCCGGTCCGGCCCGGCCGCCCAAAGTACTCGAGGTTTGGGTAGGGTTGGACTTTAAAAATCGAGGCGCGAAAAAAATCGGGCCTAAAAAGCCCGCCCAGAAAACACCATAGGCCTACGAGGTTTCGGGCTTAAAATGTCCGCTCATAATAAATACTATTATTTATATTTATATTTTAATTAAAATATTATAAATTATAACATTAAATCATTAAAATTAAGGTAATTTATTTACAATCTTTTCGTTTATAGGTAAAAATAATTATTTTATAGAAAATTATTTTAAAAGTTAAACAAATAGTTAAAATAATTTATTATATTAAAATTATTAAAATTTAAAATATATACTATAATAATCGGGCGGGTAAAGCCCGCCCACCCGGTAGCCCGTATAGGGTCGGGATAGGCCCCAATATTTTCAGGCAGGCTTGGGCAGGCTCCTACTTCTCAAAAAGCCCGACCCGGTGATTTTGACAGCTCTATTGAACCCTAATATATATTATGTATAAAAGTAAATTAAACAATACAAAATTAAAATTTAATTGCGAAGCATGAAGCATGAGATATTGGATCTCATCTCATTTATATTTGTTGGGTTAGGTGGAAAACTGAAAACAATAGCGAATGATGGACACACATATTACGTGGTTCAGCTCAAAATCAAACCTACGTCTACGGGAGAATCGAAGATCAATTCACTAATTTCAAACTGAGAAAGATTACAGAGATTACAATGAAACACTCAAGAATTTACTCTCATTCTTTTCTCTCATGTATCACTCTCTTCCTCTAGAAAATCTCCAGAAAAATCTAGCTAGCTTCAGTTACAACTGACTCTTGCTCATTCTAGATTATTCGAGCTAACAGTATTCTGTTGTAACAAACTAACTGCTCCAACAACTTTTGACAGCTGTTTTCGATCGTTGGGGACGACTTGCAAACTTCCTAGAACTTCCAGGAATCTTCTTGACTTTTCTCAATTTGCAATGTTTAACGTGTTCCCCATTGACCAGAATACTTTAATCCAGGACCAGATCACTTTCTCAAAAGTCATCTGCACAGACTAGATCACTTCCTGCAGTGAGAGTCCTCTGCCCAGACCAGAACATTTCCCATGTGTTCTGCCTTATCAGGCCTGCTCACACTACAAGTGATCTGCCTCACACCAGGCTTCCACCAGGTGGTCTGCTTCCACCAGATGATCCAGCTATCAAGCTCCTTAAGTTAAAATTTAGCTCATGTGATCACACATCTCAACAATATTTACTGTCATTAATTTGTATTAAACCCATAACAAAGATTGCTATAAATCCACACTTGTAGTTGTTTTACTTCCAATACTAAATATAGTAGATTAGCAGCTAGCAAACACTTTAATTTGTCCTGTTTGCTTTTCCTCTTTCTACTGTAGGTTGGCAAGTCCATAAATATTAATCACAAATCCCTTGATTCTCTCTAATGGTATATGTGTGTGTGTGTGTGGTGGTGTGAAGTTCACTCCATTATAAGCTGCAGGTACTGCCTACTTGTCTTAATCTAGGTCGAAGTAAGTTTAAGAGAGCGTGAGAGAGAGAGAGAGAGATGACAAGAACTCCTTGTTGTGAAAAAATAGGGTTAAATAAAGGAAAGTGGACTGCTGAAGAAGATGAAAAGCTGGTTAACTACATCAACGCTAATGGAGAAGGCTCTTGGAGATCACTACCCAAGAATGCAGGTTCTTCTTTTCTTTTTCCTTTTTAAATATGATAATGCATGCATGTATACATATATACATTCTTTTTAATTAATGTGTGTTGTTGTTGGATGATTAATGAATAAGGTTTGTTGAGATGTGGGAAAAGTTGCAGACTGAGGTGGATCAACTACTTGAGAACAGATGTGAAGAGAGGGAACTTCACTCAACAAGAAGAGGAGACCATTGTCAAATTGCACAAGACTTTGGGGAATAGGTGTATATATAGCTACTTCATCTTCTTCTTTGTTACCCTTCTTGCATCAGCATGAGATCTTTTCTTACACTCTATAATCAATGCATCAGTTTTTAGTCAACATATTAAAAAGGCAGACGTTTCCTACAGTTAGTAAAGTAAGGTATCCAAAAAAAATTGAATTTTGATGTATCAAGTTAAATTTTGCTACAATTCAAATGTACTTTTGAGACTTTTAATAACGCAACTATTCGTAAAAATATCGATAATTTTATGATTTTATAAGTATAAATAAATTTTAAAAATATTTACTTGGTAGCGAAAAGAGTACATAGATATTGAAGTTGACTGCCTACGAGTTGAGGTCAAATAGGGACCGAAATTTTTTTATTAGTAAATAGTACATAGAAGAAATAAAGGGTCTTCTCATTGAAAAATTATGAAACATATAGATGCTTATTTTCTTAATTGGATTAATGAGTAAATACACGTATTATATGATAACAAAAGTCATTTTTTCACGTGCTCATATAATTCAAATTATTTTGTGAAATAAGATACATGAAAACTTGATCAATTTCCGCATGTGTTCATATAAATGGAAAGTAAGTATTTTTAAATGAATTCTTTTTATCTTTTACCTATTAAAATTAATATTTTAACTTTTACCCGTTCTTAATTTTTGTCTAACGTGCATTAATTATGTCAAACGAGAATGATATTACTTGTTCTAATTAATGGTTTCCACAATATAATGTTTAAGTATGTATTAACAAAGAGACAAGGATTTTTCTCAAATTTGGGTGGGTGTGCGTCTTTTATGCAAATTAAGAATTGAAAGATTTTAAGCCTTTGAAGTTGAATGTGATGATCATGTTAAGATAACAAAATCTTGTTAAATTGATAAGTTTTTCTTAAAATCTTGCCCTAACATTTAAAATAATTAAAATAAAATAGGGATTTGTGGCTCCACTCTTGAGTGTAATATTTTTTTAAATTGATAATTATATTAAATTTCATATTCTCTACAAATTATTTCCACTTTTTTTAAAAAAAAAAACTTCAACATTCCTACAATATTTGAAAATATTTAAATTAAATCTAATTAATTTTAACCATTGATTGTAGATGAATGGACAGCCTAGATTCATTCTCATTTCTCACACATGATTTCTTTATCTTGTGAACCTAACCCTATATATATATATATGTATGTATATATATGTATGTATATATGTATGTATGTTTTGTAGGTGGTCATTGATTGCCAGCCACCTACCGGGAAGAACCGACAATGAAATCAAGAACTATTGGAACTCCCATTTGAGTAGAAAAATATACAGATATAGGTTCATTGGTGAGGCCACTCTCTCTGCAGCTGACATGATCAAGATGGTCACTAATACTAAGAAAAGAATACCAACGGGTCGAACCAGTCGCATGCAGCATCGGGCAAGCAACTCTGTCGATCCAAACTCACATGCAGCATCGGGCAAGCAGCCATCGAGCTCAGATCACCCGCTCGTTAGTCTACAACCTTCTGTAATAAATGAGAAGAGAAAGAGTGATGCCTCGAGTATAAAGGGATCGGCTCAAGACGCACAAGTGGTTGATATGTTAGGACCACTGACTGAGATTGATGATGAGATATTGGTGCACCTCAACTGTTTTCTACAAGATGAGAAGTCAGAGCAATGTGATAACGATAGAGACAGATCAGTGATGAACGCCAACAATACTTGTACTACTATTGAGGAAAGGGACCGAGGGGGTTGTTTTGGTGATGGTGATGGTGATGGCTCCAATTCGGACACTTCAAACTTGTTTGCTTGCTTATCACCTCTCGTTTCCTATTACACCGATGATATGCTGCAGTGGGGCCACATCGGAGCAGGGGACGAGCTTAACCTGTGGAGTGAAGAGGATAACATTTTCATTTGGTCATAGTATGAATGTATGATAGCATGGGATAATATTTTCTATGCAAGACTCATAAGCATTTTGAATAAATAAGACTGCAAAAATTTACATTGGAAGAAGTAACAATCTATCGAAAGTTAAAACTTAAGGGAGAAAAGTAGAATAGCTTACAAATGCGGTTAAAGCATCAACATATCAGCTACAACTTCATCTATCAAAGAATTAAGAACGCGGGATTGAATCTGCGTCCCAAGTTCAAATGCTTCAACATCAAAGTCGAGCCATTTGCCACGTTGGTTGCTCATGTCCTTATCTACAAGCTCATCAATCATGGAATCTCCAATGTTGGCATTCCAACCTGAGATTTCTCTGCAGACATCTTGAGCTAATAGCTCCTTTCTCCTAAGCAACGGTAAACCCTTAGCCACCGATCTGTATCCCCCGCCAACATATTGTTTGCACCTCAGGTCTAAGCATTCGCTGACGCAGTCAAAGAGAATTCTTTGGTCTATACTGGGAATGTCTCCATTGTCACTCTCTAACTGATAAAAAAGATGAGGGTTCACAGTGCCTTGAGTTCTGCCTATCGCATAGTCCTTGAACATCACCCCTACATCACATAGCATCTCCTTCACATACTCGAGTTCCCACTTTCTAGTATTCTTGTTGTGAGTTGTGGTTAGAACAGACTCCTGTCTCTTAAGCACAGTTCCAGTAGAAAACGATGAAGCTGAGTCCGATAACTCAGCATCTGGTTCTACTGCAAGATATGTCTGCAAGGAATGGGAATCATTCACTTCCATAGTTTGGGTTGATGAACATTGCTTGCTACCTGCATTTGGAAATGAAACTGAATTAATCACTGTTAAAATGCAGAAAACAAGGGTAGTTTTAGACCTCTTACCTCCAGTACTATTACTGTCTGTCGTATCTGATGAACTGCAACTGTCTGCAAAAGAAGAGTGCTCAAGAACTGAAACTGGACTAGGAAGCCGGCAGTCAAGTAATGTTCTGGCTCGAGATATGTTGCTTTTGCTTGTACAGGTTTCTTCTAGCTCCACCTAAGAACAAAATTTGATTTATATGATTAGCATTATCACAATTGAGAACTGTGACAAAGTGATACTCTTGAAAGTTGGAATCTACAACATAAATCCAAGTGAACTTGGCTTACAGTATTAACTGTGTGCATTCCATCCTTGGTTTTACATGATTCTTGCATGCTTGAGCTCGTTGAGGCATCGGGTACCATATCATTAGAATCTGCTCCTGACTTTTGTTGGGAGAATTCTACCTTATCAGCCAATTCTTTTAGTTTTTGCTCCAAAAGAGTGCTTAATGCATCACCTCCCTTAATATTATGTCCTTGAAAAGAAAATCTCGAGCTACTCGTGCTACCGGAGCTAACGGGTGATGTTTTACTTTGATGGCCAGCTGATAAGTTCTCACAAGTTTCTCCATCCTCTCCGGGCCTCATAGAATCTGATCCCAATCGGGTCATTGGAGCAGTAAAAGTAAAAGAAATGACATCTGTTCCAGTCCCTCCACAATCTTGATCCCAACTACTCTGCCTACTTGCAATATCCCTACATTGCACGTCTTTCTCACTTCCATCCACTTGCATATTTCGAGCAGCTTGATTTTTCCCCGAGTAGTAACTCCCATCTACAGACCGTTTCTTGCTAGTAACTCTTTCATTGCGAGAAGACAAGGCTTCTCCTTTGTCATCTTTAACCGTTGAGCTTGATTTCCTAGAATTAACTCTAGAAATGCCTGAAACCTTACTACTAGAATGACGTTTAGTAGATGAAGATTCTCCGCTGAGAGTTTTCCCTCCTTTCGAGTTGCACTTTGAAGACAACTTTCCTCCATCAACAATGCAGTTCTGCTTCTGATTGTTTTGGCGAAGCACACTTGACCCATTTTGTGTAGGTGGTTTCTTTACCATACTCTTCTGTGTAGTCGACTGGCCTTTGGACGGATGATTAGGACTTAACTCACATGATTCTTTCTGGCTAACCAGATTCCTGTTACCATTCTCAGCTTTGCCTCCTCTCTTTTGGACATTGGCCTTTGCCTGTAGAGCAAGTGATATAGACTTTCCTTTACTTTTCACACCATTAGATGATGATTCTTCAAAATCTTGCATTACTCTTAATGGTGTTGCATCAGCTGATCTATTGTAGCTCTTATGCATAGAGTTTCCCCTATGATTCTTGACAACGTTGGATTCAGCCTTTCTTCGAGAACCTTCGAAAATCTTTGATGGTTTTTGTGCTGATTCAGCCTTCTCTTTCAAATCCCTTACTCTTATAGGAACTGATGGAGATCCTACTGAAGGAAGCCTCGTCTTTGTACTCGCCTGAGGAGGTCCCGACTCAATAATTCTCGCTGCGGCTTCCATTATGTGAGCAGCATTCTTAGATGGGATAAAATTAGCACTCTTTATAGGAGATAGAAGTTTATGGTGAGTGATTGGAATTGATTTAGCTGATTTAGGTGGCAAGGTTTCTGTTAGAAATCTCTCAATTGGCTTGTGCATTACCCTCGGATGGTTCAGCTCCACTTCTTGATTACTTTGATAATAAGCATCACGGAGCGAGCAAGAACTGAAAAGAGGAGTGGAGTAAGGCTCCAACTTGGTGGATTTCGGTAAGGAATCCAATCCCATGAGTCTAGCAACAACCCCAGGCGCCTTCGTCCCACAAAAGTCTTCATCGATGAGTGATGAAGCACAACTGTGATCACTGCTTCCTCGTGTACTTAAACCAGCTGCACTTTCATCCACATCCAGCTAAATACAGAAAAAGAAAATCATTGAAATTCTTAAATTACAAACAGAAACAATCAACCATTGTCAAGATCCTTACCGTGGCAAGACGGGTCACGGGAAAATTTCCATCGCATCTTTTCTTCTGTTTGGATTGTTCTACATAAATCAGACTAGAACATTTAGACCACTTCAAGTTAAGAATGAAGACATTCTACATATACATACACAATAGATATGCACAGAGGAAAAGGAAGTTAAGAATTTAAAGCAATTTTGAGCTCAAAAGCATCCATCATACCAGGTATTTCTGATTTGCTTGAAAACAACTTCTTTCGTGATTTAGCATTCCAATCCAACATCTGGAGAAAACCACCAAAATTTCCACCTTTGGAGCCTTGCTTCTCAATCCCCATACTGGCAAGTCAAAACCACTTATATTAGTTTTCAAACTAAGCAGGCAACAATAAGAATGAGCAATACTCGTAGTCTCGTGCTACAAAAATTAAAGAAATAAAAGACACAGGCATCACCTGATTCTCATTAAACTATATATTACATATTGTTCTATTGAAAGTGCGAAAATGCATTTGAGATCTCTCTTGAAAACAAGACAATTTGCATTGATTGAGCTATATATATTGATAGCAATTTTAAAGTACGGTAAGCAAACTACAATTGCAAAATCAGACAGACATTATAATACTACAGCTATTCTACCAGAGGTCGAAAACCGAATAATGATACGAAAACAGCTGTAGTCTTTATGCACATACCTTATATGCACTAAAAGGATTCATACTACCTTAAACAGAATTACCAATGGCTGTGTATCACTTTTCAAAATTATTATTCTTTTAGGTTAAGATATGCTCTCTTAGAGCTATGAACTCTATTGACTAATTATATTCGTATGCATCTGATAAAGTCTATCTTCAACACATTTAGCCTGCAAGATCCACATTCTTCCCAGAAACCATATTTTTGTAAGAAAAAAATTGTGCTTAGTGAAATGGTGATTTACAATCATGAGTGTTGAACTGAAAGTAGTTACAAGAGAATTTGCTTTCCCTCAATCTTTTTAAAAGAAAGTTAATCTAGGAGACATAGTTGGATCCACATGATCATCATTACCAGTCAAAAGAACCCCTGATAATATCAAAAGCAATGATCTAATATTATATATTCCAAACTGAAATTCTGCCTTAATAACTAATTAACTCATAGAGAAACAGGCAATTAGACAGTATCAAGTAAAATGCAGCCTCTGATTCAGATCACACACCAATTCAGCATAAAACACCGAAATCACTCACTAATTAGGCTAAAATGACGCTTCAACGCAACTAAAAGTCCAAAATAATCCAGTGCAAGAGATCACAAACAACCCAGAAAAAAAATAAAGATAAAAATCAGACCTTTGCAACATTCTCAACAAACTAGGAAAAAAGCAATGTAAAACCAAGAAAACTCACGCAGCCCACTTCAAAGATCAAGACTTTCCGAACTTCAGTCTATATAATCATCAAATGCATGTGTCGGTTCCGTTGAAGCTGAAGAAACTGAGGTTGAGAGGTTTAGAGAGAGACAGGTAGAGCAATGACTTCGAGCTGTCTTTCAAGAGTGTAGAGTGGTGGAACAGTTTGAGCAATAAATGGGGAGCGACTGTGGAGATTGATTTTCGAATAAAAAATGAAAAGAGAAAGAAAAAAAGAGATCAGTATATATATTTGACTTTGAAAAAATATATTGGAAACAGAAAATAATAATAATAATAATGTTGTGGATGCATAAAAAGATAAAATCTTGTAACGTCTCTTTGAGTAGAGAGGTGAGATTTGAAATTCCAAATCAGAGGTTTGCGGTGGGGCCTACAATGTTGTTGGGAAATTATTGCATGTGTACCGGTGCATGGTTAGGATCTTGGGAGATGTGGAGGTTGTGGTTTGTAGAGAATTTGGTTGTTCAAATTATTCTCTTTTTGTCGATTAATGTTTTAACTATTCTAGTCAATACTCATTGGACTACTCCCACACTACAACCCGTCTTTCCAAATTAATGTACTTATATTACGTACATAAATAATAACTACAAATTTTATTTTATGATTGAGATTTATTAATTATATTATAATTTAATATTTAATTTAAATAAAATATTGATAAAAAATAAAATTTATAGTGACCCGTATGTTTATATGATATTACGTGACATTATTATATCAATCGTGAGCACATTAAGTTATGTTCGCTGTAACGTATTCATGTTTTTCTTTTCACGTGTACTCTTTTCGTCCGTGAAAAGTTGTGAATGAGCACACACAATTTTAAGAAAAAAGTTTTAAAAAATGTGTTTTTAGTAGGTATGAAATCTCACAAAATATAATATATGTAATATTTAAAATATTAAGTATGTTTTGTAAGACCTATTTAAGAATAAAAAGGTGCATTCTTTATAAAATGAATATTTCTTATTATTGATTTGTATTTTTTTTTTTAACTGTTTCATTATTCTTAGTTGGTTTTTAAAGTAATAAAAAATACATTTAAATTTTTGTGGATTTTTTTTATCTCGGATGGCGTGCGTGTGTTGACCTAATGATAGTAAGGTTAATGCCTAAAACTAATGTTTCGGATTAGAGTCTTTCGTGACGCGGTCATGTAATTTAATGTTAATGTAATCATACCAATTTGGTGGCATAAGCATATCAGATATTTAAGCAAGGAGACATTGATGATATTCGAATAAAATTCATCATTCACAATTCAAAGCATCATGAATGCAAGAGTTTAGCAATTTAATGTAGTTTTGTGATGAGCAACAAAACCACACAACATAGACGTTCTCAATTCTGTTGATTAAAATTGTAAATGTCTTATTGATTTTTTTATCATAATAATGTAATAGATAAAAATATTAATTTAATATTCTCATCCATAGAGAGTTAACATCAGAGGTGGTAAAATATCGGGTCGGGCTAAACCCAGACTAAGCTCGCCAAACTTTTGTGAAGATAAAGGACGGGCTGGTCAGATCCAAATTTGCATCGACCTAAAAATATATGAAGTTTAATCCGATCTGAAAATACTTTGTAGTACAACAATTTAGAATTGGACGGATCCAAACTCATTACTTTCTCATATTTTGGACTGAGCTAACTCGATCCGAAATTATATCATGTCTAAAATAACAATATTAAACCCGATCCAGCATGACTCATTTTTGTCACCTCTCCACTTATCAATATAACATCTCAATAGTAGATTGAAGAAAAATGTCTTATCAATTCAAATGTACGACATATTTTACCCATCGAAATCAAATAAAGTTAATAAAAAACATACAAGAATGTGAAAATGGGTTATACCGGAATTCAACACTTATTTTGTTTATATATACAACCAAACTCAAAAACTCGTATTAGCATACAATCCAGAGTTTTCTAACCACCTAAAACAATATAATAGAATATGATAGGAATTTGTCATCAACCACTAAAGTACATCGGTTTGTCTCAACGCAATGTAAGAATATTTAAACCTTATAAGAAGGCTTAATTTCAAGATTCGAAAATCTTGTGCTTTGTTTGATTTGATCACATCACATTATTATTATTATTATTATTATTATTATTATTATTATTATTATTATTTATACAACAAATTAAACGGGCCAATGCAGACGCATATAGTAAAATTACGTTTCAATATGAAACTCATGTACCATGTGTTTAGTAGTAGTTCTTAAAGTAGATTATTAATATCGATGTATCGTCAACAATAACAACCAAAGCTACGTCATTCTTTTATATTATAAATATTCATGTCTTATTTATGTCTTATAGATCGAGTATATACATTATAAACAAAATCAAATATCAACAATAATCGACGAAAAGAGTTAAAAAAAAAAAAAAGTACAGTAAGAGTAATAAAGTAGAAAGTTTAAAATAATTTCCAAGGATTTAGAAAGTTTAAAATAATTTCCAAGTATATATATTTAATGTGTTTTTGGCTTAATTTCTTATTATACTCTTGGCCTTGGATTACGCCTATGATTTATGGTCAATCATAATTACGTACTTACAAACGATATCGACTATATTAGAAATCATTCCAATGTTTGCACCGGTTACAATTGTGTTCAATATTGTCACGTTGATATACAAAATATTATTTTTTTTTATTATTTTACATTGAATAATATTAAATTATACCATAATTGATTAATCGTGAAATGAAAATTGATAATTTTTTTTTATTAAAAATTAATATTTATCTATTGGACATGTTTTATCGTTTGCCTGCAGGTGATCATTTTTGTAATGTATATATAGTCCTCGTTTCTTCCAATTTATAGACTTTTTGTTGTATATTAAGAACAAAAACGATGTAACATTTTTCATAGATAAATATTACACTCTCCGTACACCAAAATGATTTACATTTCAGAATTTCTATTTATAATAAGTGGACCCACCACAATCAATATTCACACTTCAATTAAAAATAATATCACTTTGTCCTTTCTTTGCATCCTTATTTTTTTTTCTTTGCAATTTTAGAACACTTTAAAGGTTAATTAAAAATCAATTAATTAGCGTGCCAAAAACAAATATCTCTCTTTGGAGATGACGGAGTGGTAATTCAAACGAGACTCAAACTTCACTAACTACACATAATTCAATTTAACACAATACTTTAAGTGGGACCCAAACTCCATTAACTACACATCTCAATTAAAGTCAAAATCTAAATACACTCTTAAAATTCGTGTCAGGTCAAACCGTAAACCAATTTGGTAGACGGAGGGAGTAATATTTTTAATAAAAACTTTATTAATTATCACTTTTTAATTAAGGTTTATTGAACATGATTCAATATTATTCAATACAAAATAATAATAAAAAAAAACAAAATAAAAATTATAATAACTTCTATGTAGATGTGACGTTACGTGAAATTGTCACACCCATTGTGACAGTTGTGTCAACAGGAACTAGCGAAAGTATCCAAATATTGAGAAACCCAATATTTTATTGGTGTTGATGAACTTCCCAAGTCTGATTAAGTAACATTAATATAGGGGTACTAACAGTATAAATTTATAAAGGTTATAACGTAATCGAACTCGTTGAACAATGAATTTGTATGGATTTTTTTATGTACTGATAATTACACAGTTATCTGAAGGGATGACATTTGGCAGTGCAGAAATGATTCATTAAATTTAATGGACAAAATCCGACAATAATCTCTCTTACTTCTTTGCATAAACTAACCGACTAAAGCTGAGAATAATAAATTCAAGACTAAATAATAATCGACTTATAAATAAGCATAACATTATAAAATTCACTACCACAATATATACAATAATCCAAAACTGATAAAATAAAAAGGAATCATTAATGAAAGTTCATACCATAATTACAAGACCATAAGTGCATCCGCAGTGGCGGGCAGCTTGGGGTTGGCAAAAATGGGTTTCGGTGGCATTTCTATAATTAAATGGAACTTTTGAAGTTTGAGGTTTGGGAGATTGTTGGTAGGTAGCAGTGGGGGTTTCACACTTTGGAGTTTAGGAAAAACTCTACTAATCATTATAAAATGATTGAATTTGTATTAATTTAATTTGTTAATTTATAATTACAAATTTAAATTAATAAATATGTATTTAAATTTTAATATGTTTTATTTTATTTAATTATAAATTTCATAAAACGAAAAAAAAAACTAAAAAAACGAAAATTAAAAAAAAATTAAATTACAATACTTAATACTTAATAATAATTCGTCATCCATGATATTTTTTTGTAATTGTAAGAAATATTTAGTGAGTAGATATGTTTGAAAGATTGGAGGATAAATGAGATGTGTGAAAATGTGGGATTGAAATGTTGTATTTATAGATAAATTTATAAAATAAAAAATTAAAAAAAACGAAAAAAAAATAAAAAAGTGGGTGGGGCGCGCGCCCGGGCCACCTGCAGCGGTGAACCCGCGCAGGGCGCGCACCCCAGCGCCCGTCTCACATATGCCCGCCCCGGCGCGCGCCCGGGGCACCCACAGCGCGGGGATCACGCCCGGGCGCGCGCCTCTCGCCCTTCCCCATGCTGCCCGGGGCGCCCCTCTCCCGCTGCGGATGCTCTAAACATGCTGTCGATCTAAACCTTCTTTTGCCAAATAGGAAGCGTGTGAAATTACCATATTCCCACAATCTATCTTATTCTTTCATAAGAAAAAGAAATGATGACATAATTTCCCAGAAACTGAAAGTGTATCTCAACTTGTAAATACGTGTTGTAACAACACCAACC
>JAPKLX010000015.1:4269698-4280421 GCA_026898415.1 Leonotis leonurus
ATGAAGAAACAAACAACAATACTATAAAGTTAGAATAACTCTAACAGAAACAAATACTAGTATAATGTTACAACTTCATCATCCCACACTCAATGAAACAATTTTCTACAATCACCTAATAACCCTAAACCAACCAAAATTTAGCACCGTATGCTTCGCATACCATGCTCATCTTCTTCAACGATCCCACCTCATTCAAAGCGTGTTAAGTTGTTTCCCGCATTCTGAAACTTTCGAATAATGAGGCCGAGTCCGAGTCCTTGAAGCATTGAACGATAAGCCTGCAGCTCACGGGTGTTGCGTTGATCGCAAATGGTTGGCTACGATGACTATGTACAAGCTCCTTAAACACGAATCGAGCTAACACTAGACTGGGAGATTGTCCAGATGGTATTCGTCGAAGCCAAACTCGTTCTCCACTGGCCCCAAGCCGTCTTGCTGTCATGAGTGAACAAACTAGTATGAATAGAGTAGTCATTTTTGTTAAATTATTGCATCCAGATTTGTGGAGTACGACGTTTACCTGTTTCAGAAGAGCGCTCATGAGATCCTCCTGCCCGAACTGATCGGGAAAAAGGTTGTTTTGGAAGCCCACGTCCGGTAGTCTTTCTGTCTTGATTGTGAGAAAATTATCGGCCTGTGATGATGTGAGCTGCTGCTCGTGGTTCGTGCTGTTGCCATGTCCGGGCGCAGCTGAGAAAGCTACCTTGTTATAAGATGTAGGTCGAATGTGTCCGCTCCTGTGATCCGAAGCAAATCCCGGTTGAACTAAAATGGATGGTGCAACGTCCTGACGGCCTTGAGCGTTCGAATGTTTAGGAGTTTCGAAGGATGATCCAACGTTTTGTAAGCCCCAGTCCTCGGTTCTGTTGTGGTTGAGATCATTGAACGCGTCAAAGTTGGGAAGAAAGCCTCGAGATCCTTTCATTTCCGAGTTCATCTCTTCTTGGAGCATCCCTTTAGTGGTAAAACTCGGGATTGCTGAGTTACTCGACTGTGGAATCGTATTCCCTGACAACTCCATGGCCCGACTCCTTGAAAACTCTACTACAGAAGATGTATATGGCGGAGTACGTACATTGTCAATTCCGAAACGGCTGAACACAGCTCCGGGAATTGCCTGAGACAAACCTGGTTGCCCTACCGATGATGGAAGATTCAAAACCTGGTTACTACCAATTACTTCATTCAACATCTGTGTCCTCGAGTGTGGTTGCACCAGTTGTGTGAGCAACGAATTGCTTTGGCCTGACTGCGAGTGGACGTTTGAGTGCATACTACCAAAGGGCTGCGCGGACTGGTGCAAAGCAGCAAGCTGTTTCGAATCCATATTTGTAGGGATTCCATGGAGCAGATTCACTTGCTTACCGATGTTATGTTGCTGATGTCCGTCTAGAAACCTAATGTTCGGATTATCGAAGCTGAAAATGTTACGTTGATCAATGACGGGCACAGATATACCCGACTTATTGGTCGCCCTACTAAGTGCTGCAGCTTGGAGCGTTGCAAGACTCTGAGCTGGGATTTGACCTGAAGAAGCAAGAGCTTGAAGATCGAGGCCATTGAGCGAATTCAACGAACCAAAACCTGCATCATGGGGTCCAAGAAACGAGTTTCCCAGTCCGTTCTGGGGCTGTCCACTAAGCCTTCTAAGATAAAGACGATATTTCTGCATTATTCAACGATCACGTGTCAGAGGAATTACGAGAAGGCACTGATGAACGAGTACTAAAGAATACCAAGTTGAAAGCACCAAAATCTGCTGACCAACCTGAAGATGACTAGCAACATTCTCTCTAGTGAGGCCTGGGACATTCATTAACTCCAAGATTTTCTTCGGCACAGCCTCTGTTTTGTGGACACGATTCGGAATGTAAATCAACTCATCATAAAACATATTTCTTAAACCGGCAACAATCAATTTATAAAAGCAATGAAGATTACATATGATTTGTCTCATAACATCTATGTGAATAAGTTATGCAAGATTATTTATATTTTTTTGGTTCTAATTATAGTTATCAGTAACTAGTTTCAAGACTATAAAGGATTTTCAGCAAAGAACCACAAAACCAGAAACATCATAGCCAAAAAACCAGGAAATGAGAGGGCATAGAGACATACTGTCGATCCCAAGTTGATTAACCGCGGTCACAAATTGCTGATGCAGCTCAACTGACCAAACAACACGTGGTTTCTTCAGTGTAGATGAATCTTCTCTGTCTTCACCTTCGTCGTCTTCCTCTTTCCTCTTTCTGGAACTTCTCCAATTCCCCTCGTTAGCCGAAGAAGAGTAATCGGCATCATCTGAAGGCTTTTGCTGCCGTTCATCTTCCACGCTTCCCGACTGCTCCACATCCTTTTCCTTCCACTCGTGCTTCTTCTTACGAACAACATGCTGCCATATGTTCTTCAATGCCTCCATCCGGACCGGTTTAATTAGGTAGTCACAAGCACCATGAGTGACACCCTTCATCACAACACTTTTGCTATCATCTGCTGACATCACTAGAAAACCCACAAAACTCAAGAATTAGGAATCCAAGATTGCAAGTAACAATAAAATAGTAAAAAAAATTACCAGAGAAGCACTACTTACTGATGACTGGCAGATCCATCTCCAATCCAATGTGCTCCAAAAGCTTAAAGCCATCCATGTCCGGCATGTGCACATCGCTTATAACAACGTCGAATCCATCTCTGTTCTCCCTAAGTAACTTCAGAGCGACTTCCGCTCGACTGCATTTGGTAACTGAAACCTCAAAAACACAAGATCACTAACCTCAACATCCAAAATCTTAGGTAATTATGAAATGAAACAGCAAGGTCCACTACATTTCGGATTCCTTCACGAGATATACACATCAACTATCTCTCTAGATTTATGATTCTAACATCCACTTCTCCTCTCCTCTCTCTAAAATCCAAACCCCTAATCAATCACACAACTAAAACGCCAAATCGAGCAAGAAAACACGCAGTTCTGTCATAAGATCTGTAATTAATCCCATTACCAAAGCACAATCCCACTAGCACAAACATATAATTGAGCTTTATAACCAACAACATAAGCTACACGAATCAAGCATAACCAGCACAAATAAATCAACAATAATCTCCACCAAAACATTCTTGAATCAGAAAAAAAAATACCTTCGTAGCGGCAATTCCTGAGCATCTTTTCCAAGATCATAAGGCAAGTGGGGTCGTCGTCGACTACAAGAACTCTCAGACCCGCCGGAAACTGGTCGGGAACTACATCGCTGGACTTCCAAGAAGCATTCGAAGTAGTTCTAGACATGGAATTGACTCCAAGATTCATTTTTTCCTTCGGGGCTAAACTTAAAAAAGGATAACTCAATAAACCAAATTCACAAAATCACTTGATTCGAGCCACTTTAGCATAGTCCGTATGCAGCCACTGAAAATTCAAGAACCAATACAACAGAATAAAAAGGAAACAAAAGGGGTGTCTTCAAGATTAGATTTTGTTAATTTATAAAAGGAAGAAGCGAGAGAAGAGCAGAAGTATAAGAAAACTTGCTGCTTTTATATGTGCTTGTAAGTTGTATGTGTATTATTGAGGTATTGAAGTTCTTCATTTTCTTGATTTTGGGAATTTACTCTTTTTATTTAATTGGTGTATAATTGGTCTCTCTCTAATCCATATTCTTGGTATTTTTCATTTGATAGTGGGTCACTTCGTTGAGTGTGGATCCAGCTCACCTGCGACCTTAACTAACCCCACGCCAGCCAACTATATATTTTCTTACACAAATAATTTTATTTCCTACTTTGCTATTTGTAAAATTTGTGAAAACATATGATTGAAGCTAAAATTTATTTACGTGTGCTAAACGTTTCTTTTTTTGCTGTGGGTTTTTCTTAGAAATATAACAACTGAAATTGAAGAGTTAATATACATCTTAGTTGCCATATATAAGAAGATTTCTTGACTTAATTAAGTATAGATTTAAATACAATTTAGTCTCCATAAATCTAGAGATCTTCTTTCCTTGTGAATTTGTAGAGTTAAACACATATTATTTATCTTAAAGTAATGGATTTTCTTGCCTTAGATCAATTCAGACTAATTATAATCATAGGCTGCTGAGGTTTTTTGATTATTATTATTTTAATCAATTTTAAACTATGACCAATTACATTTATTTTCTTGGTGCACGTTCTTATTTTTAGGATTATTATACACACTTTTAAATCTCCAACTGCTTAATCGATGTGTACTTTAGTTGTCTCGTCAACATTTTTGACATCTTTTTCTTAATTGATTTTGAGAGTAAAAAAAAGTCAAACTCAAATTGTAGTGACTAGTGAGCATTAATAAACCAGGATACTTGCTAAGAAAAAAATCCAATTGAAAAATTAATTATATATGTTTTATTTAGAATAATTAATTATCTTAAATGAATAATAGTATTGTAAAATTAAATTAATTATACTTTATTTGTAATAATTAATCATCCTAAGTGCATAATAGTATTGCAAAATGAAATTTACAAAATCCATAATGTAGAATACTATTTATAAATGTAACTAGTGGTATCTATTCGAAAATTGGGTATCGGGTATTTCGAGTAAAATCGACTGGGTTTGGGTACCTAAATATTTAATTTTTAGATTTTCGAGTCGGGTTTGAATTTTCGTATTTTATAGCTTTGGGATATGAGTAATTCCCAATACACGAAAGTCAAAATTTTCGTTTATATTTATTAATTATATAATATCATATTTAAATTTTACAATTTAAAATATTTTAAAACTTAAATATACTCGAAATTTTCAAAAATATCTAGTAATGCTCAACGAATACATGAAAATATGAATATTTTTAATTAGGATAATTTTGAGTACTTATATAATATCCAAATCAAATTTAAGTTCGAATAGTGAAAAATTAAAATTTTCATATTCAAATATTCAAAAATTTCGAATATGGCACCTGGCTATACCAAATACACACCTCTAAATGTAACACGATGAAATTCAAGCTGATAATCAAATAAAATAAGCTTAATATTACAAAATGTTATTTTATTTTTTCGCATCTTATGGTATATGCATGTTTATAATGATGACACATCACAAAAAAACAATTGTTTTATTTCGCAAAGAAAAAAAAAACCACTTGTAGGGATATAATAGAAGAAAATAGAAAATATTTAATTAGTGTGCATTAATGAAATATTAAAAGGAGAGTTGGCAAGTAAACAAGTGGCTCTTGAGGTGTTAAGCACATGGCATAATGGATTAATGAGATTTGATACCCAAAATGACATGTGCATTTATTGCAATACATATCATTATTATTATTATTATTATTATTATTATTATTATTATTATTAATTAATTAATTAATTATTGTATATATGTATGTATTGTCCCCCCATTTTCTCCCACTTTCTAGGTTGGTGGTAGGGAGGGTAAAGTTGCCCACTACACTCTTTTTTATTCCAATATTCTTGGATCATTACTAATATTCAACTATCATATTAATTGAGCAACTTTTTTAATGTCCATATAAATCAAGTTTATATATATATATATATATATATATGAGATTAAGTGGAAAACTAAGATTTTACAAAAAAAAAAAATCAAACAAACGAGGCAAGAAAAAAAAAAACAGAACGTAATACAAAGGATAGGAAAATATAATTCTTCTGATTTTAATGCTAATAACCTAACAATTATTAATGTATGTTATGCTGTTTAAAATAAGAAAATTTTGGTTTTCATTCATGCTTTCAAACTCTAATTAAAGAAATTGATCCGTGCTCAAAAAATGTATTGTGAATAAGATGATATTGATTTAAAAGAAAAATTGTAAAATATATTGTTCGTAGATAATGATATTCAAATAATATAATATACGTGAAATTTAAAATTTGAATATTTCTTGAGATCACGTTCTAAAAAAATTGAACAATCTAAATATATACAGAATAATATATATATATATATATATATATATATATTTATTGTGAACGGATGTAAGTATAAAAATTCAAACTTCTAATTACTTGGCACAAGATTAATGTTATTATTTCCTAAATTAAACATCTCACTTTTATATTCTTCGCAGTGTTTGTTAAATTGCAAGTTGAAACTTTACTACGAAATAACGATAACTTTTTCTTTAATTTTTATTGTATAATTTAAATTTGTTTCCCCACTGACCTTTACTTAATCATTTCAAGTAACTGATAATAATTGGATTCCATAATTCATAATTTCTGGATATAATGTTATAGCATCGAAATATGTCATCATCACATTTTAGAATTAACAAACTTGTTTAAATTTAATATTTTTTTTAAAAGTATATTCTGTTTCATGTTTCACTAGAAGAAAACATATATCTAGTGACAGTATAAATACTGTTATTATTAATATTTAACTAGAAAAATAATAATCACTACAACAAAATTATCATATAGTGATACTTGTGTGTAACTATTATGGTCACACTAATTTTTTTTTACAAATATTGATATAAATTGAATTTTTATAAGAAGCATTATATATATAGGGTGATGACATGATGTAATGAATTTACTTTAAGTACTAGTTTAATAAATCGACAAGTGTTACTCGATCGTGATTAGGAGTTTGAGAGTTTATAGTACAAATCGACCTTGGTCTTTGTGTTTTGTCTTTACTAGTAGATAGTGGAATTGTTTTCATAATTATAACATTATTATATATGAAAATAAGTATTTCACAATTCACAAATTAATGTTTACTAAATTAATTAAGGGGATGGAGTAATAATCATGACATTTAATTTGTTAAGGCTCCATCCTCTTAATTAATTTAGTACACATGATTAATGCTGTCATTTTCAGTCTCTTGGTAGTGTTCGTATATTATGAATCAAATATTCTTTAATTGTAGAAATTAGGGTGTTGCTAAATGGCCACATGTGTGGCTGTCCACACACCGATTAGTTATGAATTATTGGTTTGGTTCATTATAAATCTAGTTCATTATATATAATTAATTTTTATTTACTAATTTACCCTTAAATTTATTTAAATGACTTGTTTTATGGCTAATCAGTAATTAGAATATTAATGTTGATTATACACCATTATGATTGATGCTTTTGAATTATTGCCGTTAACCTTTCTACACAAATAAGAACTCTCATTTTTCATTTACAGTCCAACAATTTCAAGAAAGAGACAAAAGCAATGGCAAACAATGAAGATTTGATGTTACAAATTTTTGGTGATTATTCTAGCAACGATGAAATATCTAGAAGTATAGAGCATGAAGTTGAAGGTCCACAAGTTATAGAAGTGAACATTGAGCCAATTGATGAATTTATGGAACAAGGTCCCCAATCCGATATGGAATTCACTAGTAGAGAAAGTTTGTATGCAACATATCAAGCTTTTGGAAAGCTCAAAGGATTCAGCGTCGTCATTCGAAACTATAGAGACGATAAATATCTTATGATTTGCTGCGACAAAGGTCGAAGAGCATATACAAAAAAATCTACGAAGAGAGTAGATTGCCGTGCTCGGGTTAATGCTATGAAACAAGACAACGGTAATTGGAGGATTACTAAAGTGATTTTAGAACACAATCACGAATTGGATCCGAATATATCTATTTTTATGGCTCCACACAGAATATTGTCGACTAATATGAAGCGATAGTTAGAAGCCAATGATATTTCCGGTGTTCGACCATGCAAAAATATCAGATTATTGGAAGTTCAAGCTGGAGGTCCACAAAATTTGGGATGCACAAGTAAAGATTGCAGAAATTTCATTGATTCAAGGAGGCGATTGAGACTTGGCGAAGGAGACGCAACTTCGATTCATAAGTTGTTTTCGAACCTCCAGAAGAAAGATAAGAATTTCTTCCATTTGATGGATCTTGACGATGAATTTAGACTCCGTAACGTCATGTGGATCCATCCTCGTAGCAGAGCCGCATATGAAGATTTTCACGACGTTTTGAGTTTTGACACCACATATCTTGTGAATAGGTATCAAATGCCGTTTGCAACTGTTGTCGGTGTCAATAATTATCATCAGTCCATCCTCTTAGGGTGCGCTCTATTGACGCATGAGGATGCCGAATCCTTCAAGTGGTTTTTCACCAATTGGTTGGAAGCAATGCGAGGAACGCATCCTACGACAATACTAACCGATCAATGCCCGAGCATCAAACTTGCGGTAAGAGAAGTTATGCCAAATACTATCCATCGATATTGTATATGGCATATTGTATCCAAGATACCTAAGAAGTTTAAAGGACTAGAAGATTATAATAAGGTAGTCTCTGATTTCAACTCAATAATATATCATAGCATGAGTATTTCTGAGTTCGAAATGAGGTGGGGTGAATTTATAATCAAGCATCAACTGATTTCGAATAAGTGGCCGATAGACCTCTATGAGGAGAGAGCAAGTTGGGTGCCAGTCTACTTAAATCATATATTTTGGGCTGGAATGGTTTCAACGTAGCGGAGTGAATCGATGCATGCTTTTTTCGACCATTATATCACACCTAGAAGCACGTTGAAGACATTCGTTGAGTAATATGAGATTGCTATTAACCACAAAATTCAGAAGGAGATGCAAGCTGACTACCAATCGAAGTATATTCATATAAAACATCGTACCATACATGACTGAGAAGATCAATTTGGAAAAACGTATACGAACAATGTGTTCATGCTGTTACAGAAAGAAATCGAGAAGATGATGAATTGCAATCTTAAGCAAGTGGATGCCACGACTCAAGATATACTCGATGGAATCGAAAGGTATGAAGTAATTGAGTTAGGAATAATTGATAACTCGTTTCATAAAAAATTCACATTTCATGTTGAGTATCGTTCAAATGGTGGTTATTTTTATTGTGATTGCCGGAAGTTTGAGAGCAAGAGGATCTTTTGTTGTCATATTTTGAAGCTACTTGTTGTCAATAGTATTCAAATGGTTGATGATAGATATATTTTAAGAAGATGGCGGAAGGATGTTTATAGACCATATATGAGTATATTTTTGGCTGGAGGATATCCACACATGACTAGAGAGTACAAGATGTTTCAAGAGGTTGAAAAAGATTTTCAGGAATGCTCTGATCTGGCCTATAATTGTCCAGCGAAAATGAAATTTTTGAAATTAAAGTTTTCTGAAATAAAGAAAGAGCTTACTGAGTGGAATGGTGACAAAGGGGATCAAAGTACTGATTCTTCTCATACTAAAGATGAGTCAAGCATACAACTTCATGTGTTGGATCCTCATGTTACTAGTCGTCAAGTAAGGCCAAAAAGTACACGTATTAAAAGTATTGTAGAGAAGATTAGAGATCGTGGTCGTGGTCGTGGTCGTGGTCGTGGTCGTGGTCGTGATTGTGAGGATGTTGGCATATTTTCGGAGACACAAGAGAATGCAGCATTATTTTATAATTTTATATAATCTATGATATTTTTTACCTAGCTGTAGTTGTGTTTTGTTTTGTTTTAGTTGTTATTCAGTTTGAAATGTTTTATTGATAATGTCCTGAACTTTATTTTAGTTGTGTTTTTTATGTTTCGTTATCTACAAATTTAAGTTTTTATGCTTGTCACCGGTGGAACCGAAAATCACTTGGTTCTGTGGGATCTTCAACCTCTTGGACTGACTGGTATGAGATCTGCATCTGATTAACTTTTTGGCAGAAATACTTTTTGAGCCTGCAGTGTTTGTTGATACTTGCATCTGCATCAATTCTGCAGGAAACAAAGTTGAGAAACTCTGTGATCTGTGCAACATTACTGTTAACAAGAATGTTGTGTTTGGTGACAGTAGTACCTTGGCTCCTGGAGGTGTTCGCATTGGTATGGATCAATGCTTCTTTCTCGATTCATACTTGAGATTTTTTAGAAAAAAAATATATAATGAAGAGTCCGTGTTGTAATTTTGCATTATTCAATCAGTACATTTTATCATAGTAGCTTAGTTCCAAGGATTTCCAATTAGTAGGTGGAAGAAAATGACATTTGTAAAATGAACAGATATGTGTAAAATTTAATTCAACTACAACTTGAAATATTGAACCAATTAAATTAAATTATTATTTTTAAATATATGTATATTTTTAATATATGTTTCGTTTGTTTTTCTATCAATTTTTAGCCAATTTGATCTTATTGTATATTTCTTTAATTTCTGTATAATCATTCGCGGTTAGTTTATAATTTTTAAATATTTTATATTTTTTTAATATATGTTTCGTTGGTTTTTCTATCGATTTTTAGCCAATTTGATATTATTGTATATTTCTTTAATTTATGTATAATCATTCGCGGTTAGTTTATAATTTTTAAATATTTTGTATTTTTTAATATATGTTTCGTTGGTTTTTCTATCAATTTTAGCCAATTTGATCTTATTATATATTTCTGTAATTTTTGTATAATCATTCGCAATTAGTTTGGTCGAATTGATCAATCTCCTATAAATTATAATTTGATTTAAACAATTGATTGTCAAACTAAATATAGTTTTTGCATAATAAATCTATATATTATTAATATAATTATAATTTAAATCCCATGTGGCATCCTCAAATCTCTACATTTTTATTTATCTAAATTCTCAAGTTTTTGGACTCTATATATTCTTAATTCTTTCTATGTATATCATATATAATGTTGGATAAATTGATTTTGAACTTGTAGGGTTCTTAATTAATTTGA